>JBBBDQ010028960.1:0-167500 GCA_037127315.1 Ascarosepion bandense
ATATATATATATATATATTCTTGTATTGGGTAGGGATATGTCTTCTAATATGAGACATAGGCATCTATCTGCCTTACCCTTTTTATTTCCTTAAATTCAAAAATTGTTAATCCCACCCCATTTTATTTTCCTATGTATGGATGATTTTTTGGACTTCTATCGGTAAAAAATCATTAACACATTTAAATTTGAGTAAATAAAATTTACGTTTCGCCCTTGCTGAAAAAGCGAGGATTTCCTCATAGAAATGGCTAACCAACGGAGTTAAATATCGAAATTCTTGTTTTATTTTTCATATTTGGCTCTGTAAATAAAATGTAATGTTTGCATCGAGCCCTCCACATTGATCTATTTAATGAAATTAATATTAATTGGGATCGGGTTTTTGGGATTTACCTATCTGATCATCCTTTTGGATTTAAAATGTATATATAGTAGTCATTCGCAGACAGATCTGTTTCTCTGTATCACAGCTAATCAGTCCGGTTAGTCATCCGATTGCTTCTAGCCAGAACTGAAACCCGTCCGAATTGATTCATAATTTTTGCGTTTGGGATGTGACATATCCTTACCCTTCACAAAGGATGTGCGTTGCGGTGCAATGGATATCGTCTCGGAACGAGAAATCGGGGAGCTGAGTTCGAATTCCAGTTGAATTCTCTGTACTCACAAATTCCCTTGGAAAAGGTATTAATTCATCTCTTCCCTCCAGTTATGGGTTAAATAACAGAACAGATTGGGTTCTATAGCCTTGGCTGGCAACCAGTCTCCCGCAGAAAGTAATGGCAACCTACTACGGGATAATCTTCTGCCCAGTCAGTCATATCTCTTTCGCGACATGATCGTCCTAAGTGTGTATCACGTATGGCACTTAACTGACATAAATTCTAACACTTAGCCATCTCTCTTTGTCCCTTTACACAGCTGCTAAGGTAAGTTACTCTCTGTTTCTCTCTGCTTCACCTACCTTCAATATTTTTTTTTAATCATATCACCCCGAGCAAGGCGGTAACGCCACTGATGTGCAGGGGGCTACGTAAGAGTGAAAAGATTGGAAAAGAGAAAGCCGGAAACCATATACTAACCCGGGAACAAGGGATGAGTCTCTTCACCCGTTCAATAGACGTGGGTGGAGTGTGAACCGGGCGATAGTTTAGTCTATCTACTCCAATGTTCTGTGAGTATCATATTCTCTAGCCCTTTTTCTCATTTAATGTCCTTCTTGTCCACATTTTCTAAAAACTTTTTTAGTTGCTCACATGTTCCGGCTATGGCATTCCCAGCATCCTTCACTAGAACAACATCTCTATTGTCTCAAGTCTTTTCTTCACCTATCAAGAAACTGTTTGGCATTCACTGCTATATAAGAAATTGATATTATATAGCCGTGAAATCCTCTTCGCTTCTAACGAAATTATCCGGTTTATTAAGATGTTGTTTTGCTTTTGAAAAAATACATTACACTTTTGAAATGTAACTATGAATTTCTGTGTTACATTTTATATCATCTGTGATAAAATCTTACTTGATTCTGACATTCCCCAATTTGATCCTAGACTGTTCCTCTTGCTGAGGATATTCTGTCTGATGATTAGTCCCTTATTCTCACGTTCCTTTACTACACCAATTCGTAGCTCGCTTCGTAGACTGTTCTTCTTGCTGACAATCATATATTCTGTCTTCTTATAACTAATGATCAGTTCTTTCTCCTCGATCTTTTTACTCCCTCCAATTCATAGTTCACACCTTGGGATGTTCCTCTTACTGACAGTCATGCATTCTGTCTTTTTACAACTGATGCTTAATCTTTTAACGTTTTCTCTTGTAACCTTATTCAGGAGTTCCAGCAGTTTTCATTCTGACTTGACTCAAAACAACCGTGTAATCTGCGTATATTGTTAAGATTAGGATCACTAGTAATACATTCTTATAGGATGTCTAGTTCTCTCAGAGTCGCCCCGCCATAAAGATTAAATAGACCCGGAGATAGGGCGCATACTTGTCTTAAGTTCTTTCTATGTTTGTGTACCTACTAAATTCGGTTTATACCCCCCCATACTGGAGATTTGTACCGCAGTAAAGGTTTCTGATTGTTAACCTTCACTATCATTACCCCCGTATTCTATTGGAGAGAAATAGCTTCTCCCCGCGAACCACAGCTTTGTGGAACCGGCTCACAAGAGGATGTTTTCCCGATCGCTATGATATTAACGCAGGTGTGCGTTGTGGCGCAGTGGATATCAGCCCGGAACGAGAAATCGGAGTGCTGAGTTCGAATTCCAATTGCATTCACTTATACCCTTGGGAAAGGTATGAATCCTTCGCTTATCCATCCAACTATGGGTTAAGTAGCAAGACATATTATGTTCTGTAGCCTTGGTTAGCAACCAGTCTATTCTGTTCTGTAGCCTTGGTTACAACCAGTCACGCATGTCTGTTTCGAGACATGATCGCCTAAGTGTGTATCATGTATGTCACTTAACTGAGTGATAATATTAACCTGTTCAAGTCTAGGATTAGCCTTTATCTTCCCTAAATATCCGCATAAACTGTGCCTCTTACTGTTACTCTACGGTGAATGCTCTCTTAGCCTTTGTACAGAGTGAACCTCATTGTTAAAAATAAATAATGTTTTCTTGGCTGTTAAACTAAGATATATTAAGCGTAAATGGTAGGCGGAGCATATGTTGTGATATCCGGTATTTAGCCATATTTACACATACCATGACTTTACTATCGAATAATATATTGACCTAGACACACGGCCCTGAATGTGGTGATGCAAACATCACTAAGATACAAATAAATCATTAAAATACTTGACCTCATAATTCAGGCAACTTAAGACAACTTGAGCTCTGGCTCGACCATAAACGATAAATTTAGCACGAATAATCAGACTACAAGAAGCAGATGCGTCAGTAGTTTTAGTCTCTGCCAAGCCGTTAGCCTTCATAGCTGAATCAGTTAATGAGCCAACTGTATCTACCAAGTTCTCGGAATGGGAAGTAAGGGTTCAAGTTTCATCGGAGGTTGTTTCTTTAATATAATTTACATTAACGGTCAAAGTGTTCTATTTACATTATTGATATTCAAACTAATATATTCATCTGTGTTGTTATAACCACAGCATTTCTGTCGTTATGACCCCCCACCGGCTTTCTTCAGATATTTCACATGTATCGTGAGTGTCAAATTTTCCAATCCTCTTTTCTCATTATGACTCCCTGAAATTTCAACTGTCGCTTTCTCATTGCAAGTATCAGTCAGTTAAGCGCCATACGTGATACACGCTTGGGCGATCATGTCTCAAAAGAGACATGCCTGACTAGGCAGAAGATTATCCCACAGTAGGTTGCCATTGCTTTCTGCGGTAGACTGGTTGCCAACCACTTTATGCCCAGTACAAGCCTTAATCATGATTCCAACTATTATATTCAGTCAGTTAAGTGCCATACGTGATACGAAAGAGAGATGACTGACTGGGCAGAAGATTATCCCGCAGTAGGTTGCCATTGCTTTCTGCGGTAGACTGGTTGCCGACCAAGGCTATAGAACCCAATCTGTCCTGCTATTTAACCCATAACTGGAAGGAATAGACGGATTAATACCTTTCCCAAGGGTATTTGCGCGTAAGTGAATGCAATGAATTCAACTGGAATTCGAACTCGGCTCCCCGATTTCTCGTTCCTTGCCGATATCCAATGTTCCCTAATACTTACTTTTTACCTTAAATCTTCTCTTGTTACTCACATTTTTCTGTGAATGGTATTCTCAGTATTTGTTGCTTCAAGTCCTTTTTTCATATGTGAGCATATTGTGTCATTCCCTTTCATGTAGGGAATTAAATATTACGTAGCAGCTCGCACACTTTTCTTTCCAGGGAAATTTCCTTACGTCTTAATACTTTTCTTAGTTTTTGGAAGACATTTTTGCTATTCCTATGCACCTTCGGATTAATGTCACATTTTCCGTTGTCATTTTCTGTAATTACTCTGATAATCAAATATCTGCACCTGTTTGAATATAACTTCCCCAATATCTAGTTCTCACCTTGTCAGTCTTTTCTGTTGCAACTTTGCATTCTGCCTCACACTGTTAAAGCAACGTGTGAGAATTGAATTAGATGCACAAGAAGTTCGTTTATCATCGCTCGATAGACTGTCCACTTTTAATATTTACTAAACTTAGCTAATTCAATATTGACGCCTCTAATACAAATTGGATTCTTCATATAAACAGCAACCCGCAACGCAAGCGCCAATTTTATATCAACTGAACTTAGCATGTCTCATGTTGGAGAAGTGATCAGTTCCACCAATTAACCACATTGACTTGGAAATCCCAGCATGATCTTTCGACTATCTACTAGGCTAGATCTACACAATTAAATAACAATTTGAAGGGCCACATTGATCTCAAAATTTTAGCCACGTTCAACAAGAATAAATTTCTAGTGTAAATTACAGAGTATAAGTGGGATAAAGACAAACAGGGAGTGACGAGAAAGTTCTTTTTTTTTTTTCCTTTTCTACTTAGAGTTGAAAAGAATAAATTATATAAAAAGATAGTGAAATACTGATTGAATAAAGTTATGCTCACGCAAAACTGCTCGATTTATAATGATGAAAACAAAAAAAATGACTCACTTGAAAATATCTCATACGTCACACTGGGCAAACTTGTTGACCGCATGTGACCTGCGGGTTATATTTTATGCAAGTTTGTAATAGCCTATGGAATATTTTTATTTTGAAGGTTAGCTCAGTCCGTATAAAAGGCGTGTTTATATCTACAACGCTTAGCTTAGTTTGATACAATTGACGCTTATTGAGTGTCCAACTTATATTATCAACGCTTCGCAAAATTAGCTGACTACCCAATGTGCGTTGTGGTGCAGTGGATATCAGTTCGGAATGAGAAATCGGAAAGCAGAGTTCGAATTCCAGTTGAATTTTTTTAATTCATCCCTTGTTTCCTGTTCAGGTTGTGGTTTCCGGTTTTTCTCTTCTCCAATCTTTTCACTCTTTTTTTTTTTAATTTTTATTTTTATTTTTTCAATTGGAGTAGATAGTCTAAACTATCGCCCGGTTCACACACCACCCACGTCTATTGAACAGGTGAAGAGGCTTATCCCTTGTTTCCTGTTCAGGTTGTGGTTTCCGGTTTTTCTCTTTTCCAATCTTTTCACTCTTTCGTAGCCCCCTGCGCATCAGTGGCATTTTCGCCTTGCTTGGGGCGATATGATTGAAAAAAAAACAAAAAAACTTACGCACAAATACCCTTGAGAAAGATATTAATCCGTCTCTTCCCACCAATTATGGGTTAAATAATAGAACAGATAAGTTCTGTAGCCTTGGCTGGCAACAAGCCTACCACAGAAAGCAATGGTAGCCTACTGCGGGATAATCTTCTGATCAGTCAGTCATGTCTCTTTCGAGACACTTAACAGACACTTAACTGACTGAACTAACGCCCTGTAGTAGGCAACCATATATACCTTTGTATACAATATAAATACATTTTAGATATTATTGTTTCATGATCACTGTTTTGATATCGAGTTTTCTCCAGTTGCGAGGAACTGATGTACTCTAAATGAGTCGTCATGCTTTGAATGTCTATTGGGTCACAATTCCTCTCTAGACCTCAAGTGTTTAGGCACAAGACAACAAACACGAGGCACCCAGTAAAGATCATACTTACTACTCAGTAGTTGGTCATATCATTCCGCTAATGATTGCTCCAGGTTAAGGCACCTTTTTATGTTATAACGTTTTGATTCTCCTATATTCAAAGATCATCTTTTGTTTATATCGGCGTTACTTGATAAGTGTAAGTTTTGTAAACATATATATCGATGATATGGCGATTTACGGCTGACATCTCTTCCGATTTAGCACTAACTTTCCAGTGGAGAAATAAATAGCGGGTAAATTCAATGCTTCGCAAGCCAAACTAGATACATTATATCACTGCCGTCCGTACCTCGAATTACCGCCAGTCACGATGAACGGATGCCCCTCCTGGAGGAGGTAGGTACTATGCCTTCAGACGATATACTAGAACTCGGACATACGATGATCGGCTCCCTGTATCGCTCCAGTAGATACTTCTCAATACATCCTGTAACTTTACAAGAGTCTAATCAGACCGAATGGATGTGCGTTGTGGTGCAGTGGGTGTCGATTCGGAATGAGAAATCAGGAAGCCAAGTTCGAATTCCAGTTAAATTCCATGCATTCATTTACGCGCAAATACTCTTGTGAAAGATATTAATTCGTCTCTTCCCTTCAATTATGGGTTGAATAACAGGATAGATTGGGTTCTATACCGAAGAAAGCAATGGCAACCTACTGCGGGGTAATCTTCTGCCCAGTCAGTCATGTCACTTTCGAGACATGATCGCCCAAGCGTGTATCACGTATGATACTTAAGTGACTGAATCAGACCGAAAATAGAGTACTTTTGTCATATTTGTTTGGGAGCTGCCCGGTCATCACTTTCCAGACTTGACAGAGTTTAAAAAAAAAAAACGCGGTTTCGAATCCTTGTGGGTGATCTCTCTCTCTCTCTCTCTCTCTCTCTCTCTCTCTCTCTCTCTCACTCACACACATCACACACACACACACACACAAACAATATGGCGAATCTTTCGCTTGGAAAAACTATGTTCCTTGCTTCCACCAGGTCTAACCTTCATGGCTAAGAACCGCCATGCCACTTACATTGCAGAAATTCACGTATATTTTATCCATATTTCATCGGTAAAGTGTAAATTCCACTCGAACAACTTCATCCCGTAAACCACTGCTCTGTGGATCCGACTCCCGGGAAGATGTTACTCCGATCACTACAATCTTAATCAGTTCAAGTCTAGAATTAACCGTTATCTTCCCGACTTACCCGTTAACGTAAGCCTCTATTTCGAGTGGTGCCCGGTCCTTTTACAGGATCAGTCAGTCAGTTAAGTACCATACGTGTACGTGATACACGCTTGGGCGATCATGTCTTGACTGGGCAGAAGATTATCCCGCAGTAGGTTGCCATTGCTTTATACGGTAGACTGGTTGCCGACCAAGGCTATAGAACCCAATCTGTCCTGTTATTTAACCCATAACTGGAAGGAATAGACGGATTAATACCTTTCCCAATGGTATTTGCGCATAAGTGAATGCAAGGAATTCAACTGGAATTCGAACTCGGCTCCCCGATTTCTCGTTCCGAGCTGATATCCACTGCGCCACAACGCACATCCCTGTACAGGATCAACTTTACTATAAAGGAAATAAATCGGGTAATTTGAAGTTCGCAAAAATAGCTACTACACGGTTACAGCTCTAAATCTTGAGTTTCTATGAATAAATATATGCATCTATACCGGGAAAATAACACTCGACTCATTCTGACGCTTTAGGAAATATCTGATTCCTTTTGCCACGTTTTATTGTTTCAAGAGTCAAATTAGACCCAAAACTGGTGCATTGTTGCTATATATGGGCTAGAGCTGCTCAATCCTCAGCCTTGACAGAGTTCAAAATTATTTATTTCGTCTTGCGCAGGACGACCTATTCTCCACTCTGCGATCGCATTCCTACAGGCACAACATTGCAAATCTAGCGCTATTTCTATAACAAATGTTCAGGTTAGCTCCATTCTTTACGATCACCAGTTCATACTATGTTACTCCCACTGAGTCGAATCAAACCATTTCTTTCCGTTCCAACTGTAAGGAAAAAGTTTTACACAAATAGCTTTTTCCAAAATCTGTTACTTTGGGTAACAGAGTCCTGGGTGAATGCTTCCGTAAATACTATATTTATTACTTCATGTAGTCCTGGGTATGACGGTAAACTGCATCCGGCAGCAAGGCCCCTGATTGGAAGGTTGTGAGGAGCATGGAATCACCTCTCAATTGCTGTTGTTCCCAGGTCCACCCTGACCCGGAGTGGTAGTACCTGTTAGGGTCCCAGCTATGGGCAAATAGTTTATCCTCCAAAACACTACGAAAATATAAAAATACTGGGATCAAAACACTACGAAAATATAAAAATACTTTTTATAGAAATATATAGATATATTGAAGGAAAAATATTACCAACAATACATTTTTGAAAGAAAAACATTATTGCCATAATATGTTTTTGAAGGAAAAAACATTATTGCCATAATACGCTTTTGAAGGAAAAAAAAGCAATACATTTTTAATACAAAACTAAAAGACATTTTCAGTTTTCTAAAATAAAAAATTTTCATCAAAATCTAATTAAATCAACCTTCTCACTATAACCGAACATTAAAAAAATATCTTAAAACTCCACCTTTTTGGCATTAAATAACCCACAGAGGTTGATATGCCGTTAAACAAAAGTCAAACTCAAACTTCTTCATGTCAAAAGAAAATCGTTATATATCCTCTTTATCCTCAACTTTTCACTTTTTAGCACTTCTATTCTCATTAAAATTCCAACATGGCTTTCCAACATGGAATTATTACTATTCCCATTTAGTACGGTTTAGAATTACCAATACTCCCATCCAAACTAACAATGAACCACTTGAAATAGTTAATGATTTGTCTGTTAACACTTGAGACAATAGCCACTGCTGGGAGTGTCTACACTCCCTTGCTCTCCATTAAAGAAAAACTGCAAGAACATTAAAAAACTGAATAACAAAAAAGTCTTTGTCCGTCAAATTCAATAAAATAATGAATCCTGCCCAAATATACAATATTCTTTCCTATCACACACCTCATTTCACATTACAATCTTATGACTAGTTGTCTACTTTGAGTAGCACTCGAGCCTTGAAATTTTAAGATGATCTTTAGTATGAAAAAGATTTTAGAGCAAAATTAATTTTGGTACAAATTCATCATTCTAACAAATTCTGTAAAGACCAAATCCTAGCGGATTGGCCCGCTAATTGCTCCTAGTCAAATATGGAAAGAATTGTAGTGGTTTATTGATAAAGTCGCTTCTGAAATTCAATATAAAAACAACAATATCAAATACTACGCTTATTTTTATTTTGATTTCTTGGTCTTGCTCATTTAAAGGAAACGACAATTCAATTACGGATCGTCTGTTCTGCCACATGTTAATCCCAAATCCAATTACTGTGTTTCCCCGCTTAACGTCATCGACAAGTTATGAACCTAAGAAGCGTACTCGTTTTTCGCAATTATTTTTCCTTAAGCACACACGCACACACACACACACATATATACACACACACACACACACACACACACATACACACACACACAGACACACACACCATTTCTCTCTTCACATTTATATCGCTCTCTTTCTTTATTTTCATTTTTTTCTATTTCTCTCTCTCTCTCTCTCTCTCTCTCTCTCTCTCTCTCTCTATCTCTATCTATCTATCTATCGTCTCTCCCTGCCAGTTTATTGTTTTTTTTAATCATTTCACCTCAAGGCAACGCGGGACCACCACTAGTGTGCAGGGGGTTACAGTGAGAGAAAAGACTGGGTACGGGGGGTACTAAAGAAAGGATAAAAGATGGATGGGATTTAAGGAGATAGAAGATGGCAGTTGACATTGCACTTAAATCTTTGGAGATTGTAGCGATCAAGGAAGCAAATAAACGGAAGGGAATTCCACAGAAGGGAAATGTTAGGATAGAAACTGTTGGAATAGAAGTAGCGGTTGAATTTAACTATTTCAACTGTAAAAGGGGGGGGAGGGGACCTAAATCCAATCTAGTAGCACACTTAAATTCACGTGAATGGGATACCAGGGAAAAAAGATAGACATATCTATCTTCTGCTTTTTTTTATATATAAACGTCATTATAAAGCTAATACCTGCTACCTGCTATGATAACCAGCCAGAAATCGATGCTGGTGGGATAGCGGTAGAGTTAAAACTTAGCTTTATAATGACGTTTATATATTACAGTTGAAATAGTTAAATTCAACCGCTACTTCTATTCCAACAGTTTCTTTTTTCTCCCTAATACTGAGCTGGATGTGCGTTGTTGTGCAGTGGATATCGACTCGGAACGAGAAATCGGGAAGCCGAGTTCGAATTCCAGTTGAATTCCTCGCATTCACTTACGCCATAGGTTCCCAACTGTTTTGCTGCGATTATCCCAAAATACAATTTCACTATTATCCATTACCCCAATGAACAAATCTAAGAAAAGAAGTAATTATATTTTCATACATCAAAAGAAGACAAAGTTAATGGAAATTATTCAATACAATAGTACCAATCTATAATAATCAGAGGTATAGTAGCCGTAACCTAGCCGTGATTCTTAATGTGAGTGTTGTGCTTGTATTGCCTGTGCCAGTGCCAGTGTATTTATTCTTGGCTTTGTGACTGAAAGGGCCGTTCGGGCATCGTTTGCCACGTTGAGTCTGCTATGTTTCTTGGTCTTCATTCCAAGGTCACAGTGTGAAATTATAAGCTGATTGCCTCTTCCCAAACCAAACATCCATGACCCCCAAAATATGGGCTGATTACCCCACTGGGGTAATTTACCCCGGGGTTGGGAACCATAGACTTACGCACAAATACCTTTGGGAAAGATATGAATGTGTCTCTTCCCTTCAGTTATGGGTTAAATAATAGGACAGATTGGGTTCTATAGCCTTGGCTGGCAACCATTCTACCGCAGAAAGCAATAATAATCTACTGCGGGATAATCTTCTGCCCAGTCTTGTTTCTTTCGAGACATGATCGCCCAAGCATGTATCACGTATGGCACTTAATTGACTGACTACTGAGCTACATTTTTTATTGCCTCGCTACAGAAAGCAAATGAATGTCTGAGATGACAGTGCATCCGAAAGAGAAATATCATTAAATAAAATAAAAAAGAATGACATAACAGTGTGAGCATAAAAATCAACGCTGAATGGCAGTTTTACATCGTTAAACGTTCATAAGACGATGTTCAGTTTTTATCTACAGATGCTCTGTGCCTGATACTGAGCACATTTCAATTATTTAAATATCAAATTTTAAGCAATATAATATTTATAAAAATGGTTATGTCTGTGTGTGTGTTTGTGTGTCTCCTTTCTAACGAACCCTACATCTCCGAAACCCTTGGTCCAATTTCAACTAAAATTGGGTCATTGTCGATCATGATACGGACCTTTGATGTACGCAAATTTTTTTCGAATCGATTTACAGGGTACGACAGAAATCACCAAAACGTTTAGAATTTACGAACTCTTCTCCTCTGAGACGCCTTATGCGAATTCAACCAAAATCGGGGAACATTTAGTTCAATGCCCTATTCTTTGATTCACACAAACCTTTTCGAATCAATGTCCACAGTTCGTCAAAAATCAGCGACAAACATAATTTCGGATGGTCTTTTGCACACTTTTATGCACTTCTGCAAGACGCTTCACTCAAACTCAACAAAAATCAAGTCACTCGTTGATCAAATTCTGATGCCTTGATATGCGAACAAAAGTTTCAATTAGCACACAGGGAGCGGCGAAAATTAATGGAAAATATTGCTTTTTGTAATCGTTTATTTCTCTGAAACGCTTAGTTGTATTCCAACAAAAATCGGTTCTTTTTAGTAACTTCTACCTTATCATATGCCATAACAATTTCACGTTTTCTACAAGGTGCCAACCCCTCCGAAGTTTCAGGGCCAATGCATCCACTTCTTCTGTGTCACAACGTTATCGCATCACATTACAGGCTCCCGTAACATCCGCCCCCGTTCTTCCCATTGTACATACATCATTCCCGTTTATTGGCAAAATTGACCAAGCATGAATCCCGTTTTACAAATACAACAAAAAAAAAACAATACTTACTTCGCATTTTTTAAACTTCAGCGTCACGGAAACATCATACTGGAGCGTTTTGAATAAGCACTTGACCTTACCATTTCAAGATAACCACTAAAAAAAACTAGCAACGCCGGGCTATAAATCTGGTTATATAAAAAATACGATTATTTGCATACTAGCAGTATAGCCCGGCGTTGCTCGGGTGTAATGAATGCTTTAAAACTAATCCAATGTCCTGGAGCTCAAACTCTTTGGACGTTGGCACGAGAGACTAAAAAGCAATAGTTGTTTCCAATTAAAGCGAAACCATAGCCTGAAAGAAAAATGAATGGATGTAAGTCAAATTTTGTGGATTATCATTCACAGGAAATCGGAAGTTACGTTAAATCAAAACTGAGATGCTTGGTCAGGACCGATAATATCGCAAATTCTTCTTCTACCAGGAAATCAAAATTTGACTTACATCCATTCATTACCCCCCGAGCAACGCCGGGCTATACTGCTAGTGTAAAGTAAAAAGAGAGTTGTTCCGAGAAACGACTCCTGTGGGACGCTTGCGTTGTTCGCTTGAGCCCCTGGACAACTGGCCGTTAACAACTACATTCAGGGACCTACCCGGTTAGAAAGTACTGTATAGTTGAAAAGACTCAGATTCCATAGCTAGAGACTTGTGCAACAATCTTTTACGACACACTTTATCAAAGATCTTTGAAATGTTTAATACTATAGTCCTTGAGGTGTATTTGTTGTCAAGCGTCTCACTGATTCCGAGATTAATGGCAGTCAACAGTGGATCAAGTCAATCGAAGCCTGTTTTGCTTGTCGGTTATGAGCTACAAAGGAGAAGAAATTTTAGATAGCCATGAATACCTACGTCTGGAAGGGATACAGCAGAAGGTAAAAAGATATGATATATTGACTAATATGAAATAGCCGAAGAATGTAAGATGGAATATATGAAAATTTATTGGATGGTTATTTTTTATTCTTTTGCCAACGTTGCATAAAATATAGTTACCTCCAGTTATTTTTCTATACCTAAATTTAAATTGAAATATTTAAAAGAAATAAGTTATCTTCAACCTTTAAAATTAGCTTTAATTAAAAGCCAAGGGATTAAATTTAGTAATTTTAGTAAGCAAAATACCCTGATGTATTTTAAACCGAAATTATATTGATCGGAATCAAAAATTTTCTAAATTTAAAAAAAAAAATTTAATCTCCAATTTTCCGCCATTTTTCATCGATTGTGAGCAGAAGCCAATTCTCGGTTTAAAAAAATTACGTGATCGATTGTAAAACAGTCGTAACATTTTATGCAACGCTAACTCAAATCAAAACAAAATTTTTGTCAAAATTTAGAACATGCCAAAAGGGATTCAAAAATTTATAAAATAAATAAAGGTTAATTTGATTCTTCCTCTTAATAATATTATAAAAATTTTGATAGAAAAAGTTCGTTTTATTAAGTTTTGGACCTTTTTAATTCATACTATGCTGTTTTTGTGATGTAATGGCGGTACCTAATCTAATATGAACACCCCTAGGACAACTAAAAAAAATAAGGAAAAGTCGTTACCGTGGTAAGCTTGCTACTTAAAAATGCTGAAGTTAATTTGAAAATGGTTTTTGAAATTTAACAATTACTAAAATTAAAAATAACACACTGCGCCTCCTTGGCTTCACGTTTTCATTTGTCCTGAAGTAAAGCGTCTACATCGAATCATTAGCTGCATCTACTGTAAGGAAAGTTGAGTCACTGTGTCGTGCCAGAAGTTTCTTCTCGTCAAAGTTCAGCTTACGCATAATTTTTTAATCATTTCACCATAAGGAAGGCAGTTTTACTGCCATTGGTGCACAGGGGGTTACGTAGGGGGAAAGTGATGAGAAAGATGGGCAGGTTATAGTGGGCGTCAGGAAGAGGGTAATAGAAGGATGAAAATACTGGTGTGATGGGGTGGAGTGGATGGAGAAAAGAGCTTGAGAGAAAGAATGCGAGACAGTGAAATAGATGATGACTATTGACCTTACATTTAAATTCTTGGAGATTGTAGCTGTCAGGGAAGCCAGTATACGGAAGGGAATTCCACAGGCGGGAAGTGCGAGAAAAGAAGTTTATAGAGTAGAAATTGCGATTACATTTTATTTGTTTCACTGTAAAAAGAATGGGACCTAGTTGCTAGTCTAGTAGCTCGAGTAAATTCATACATAGGGGGCACCAGTGAGCTGAGTTCATTGGAGCAGAAGTCGTGAAAGTATTTGTAGAAGAGACAGAGGGAAGCCACATTATGCCGGTGAGAGAGTGACTGCAGCTGAGCTACCAAGTCGGGATCAATCACATTACGGATTCTCCGTTGGATTTTATATTTCCGGTCTGGTGTTTACGTTGTATATCTCGAGATTCTTGATAAAACCCAAAGAATGATCTATAATGTAGCCGATCCTGACCAGGCATATCGACTTCAGCCACTTTCTAACCGATGTGACACGGTTTTCTCCTGTCTTTTCTACAAATATTTTTACGGCAGCTGCTCTGACTATATTTTTTCCTGGTGTACCTTATACAGAAATTTAAGTGTGTGACTAGATTGGCATTTAGGTCCCTATCTTTTATTGTTGAAATACCTAAATGTTATCGTCACTTCTAGTTCAACAGTTGTTTTTTTCGCACTTCTCGTCTGTTAAAGTTCTTTCCGTTTTTACCTGATAACGACAACCTTTGAAGATTTAAGCGCAATATCAATCACCATCTTCTTTCTTTTGAATCCCATTCATCGTTTTGTCCTCTCTCCAATCCTCTCTATTCTCCGTCTTTTCTTTCACCCTCTGCGCACTAATGGAATCCCCGCTTGCTTGAAGTGAAATGATAAAAACGGTCTCCTATCAATGAGGTTAAACATAAAAAATGTTAAAATAAATGTATTGATATAGAAAAATAAACGAAAAATAAGAAAAATAACACGCGTACATCTTATACATACAATTCCAATTATAATTAATAATAATATTAATGATAATTATAATTAATGATAATATTAATGATAATTATAATTAATGATAATATTATTTAGGTGTTAAGGAAAATATAAATTAAATTAAAATTAAAATCTTAAATCTTTTGCATCAAAGGATGGTTTCCCAACATTTCTGTCAAAGATCCGTAAAATATTTGTTGCTCTAGGAAAAGTCTTACATTCACGCATATTTAAAGAATTAATGGATTTTTTTTTTAAACCGACATATTCTTATTACTTCAAATTTTATTATACATGGATGCCCGTATTTGTGTAGACGCTCTGTTTTCTTACGCTGTGTTTATTTTCGTTCTCGGAAAAAAGAATACTTACAGCAGAAAATGTTCCTCCTCTGCAGAATTCGAATCTGTATATCCTTTTGCAGGAAAAATGACCATCTGATCGGTTGTGTTTTAACTGCTCAATAATATCGAATCAACAGCTAAATCTGCTGCTATGAAAATTGGTACACTGTGTCGTGCTAGACAATTTTTCTCACCTGAATCTATTTTGCTTATTTAAAAGTCTACAAGGTGTCCCTAAAGTGTGGACACATAGGGAAAAACACACATTTTCAAGAAACTAAATTTTCAACAACAATTTATTGAAGTGAAATATTAACAAATTCAATATAATTTCTACCATTCATTTATAATGCAAAGATTGATGCACTTTGCAAGAATCACATGAACTTAATGCAATAACTTCACATTGCCGTTAATTTTGGCACATTCATA
This sequence comes from Ascarosepion bandense, assembly GCA_037127315.1. Classification (NCBI taxonomy): domain Eukaryota; kingdom Metazoa; phylum Mollusca; class Cephalopoda; order Sepiida; family Sepiidae; genus Ascarosepion; species Ascarosepion bandense. The sequence continues at coordinate 15,547 of JBBBDQ010028960.1, forward strand.
CTTTATACGGCCAATCAAATGAGTTATGCGACTAGCAGTATAGCCCGGCGTTGAAATGAAAGCTTTAAAACTAATCCATGGTCCTGGAACTCAGACTCTTTGGACGTTAGCGCAAAAGACTAAAAAGCAATAGTTGTCTCCAATTAAAGCGAAAACGTAGACTGAAAGAAAAATGAATGGATGTAAGTCAAATTTTGATTTCCTGGTATCGATATCAAATAAGTTTTTTCGTCGTAAACTGAATTTTGAAGGCTAAATCAGTCCTCTGAGTAAATGGTATCATGGCTGAGACTAAGAACTACAATTATACCTACTTAGAGCCAAACCCGAAGCAAAAACTAAAATAAAAAGGCTGAAAAATTACAGACATACAGGCAGATAAACACACACACACACACACACACACACACACAAACATCTTGCCTTATATATATATATATATATATATATATATATATTATCGATTTTCTGCACTATTGTAAGAACTGCAACCTTGAAACTTCTGAATATCGTTTCTTATGTCTTTGTCTATGAGTGTATCAAATTTGATTAAAATCGGACCATTCCTTCTATAATCCGATTTATTCGATTATCGATTTTCGATATTTATCGGGGGTATCTCGACACAAAACCTCGCTAAGAACACTCGCAGACGCTTATAGTTCTACTGTGTAAATTTTCAAGGAAATCAGTTCAGCCGTTTCGGAGTCTATAGGTAACGGATACACACACACAGACAAAGTTCCATTTATAAATAAGTTTAGATAAATGATCTGTCTAAGATTATACCTCAATCGTTTGTGATAATGTATACTGTACATACAACGGTGTATATGTACACCTCTAAAATTCTGAAAGACCAGATAGTGGCTGCTCATTTCTCTTCCGATCTAGCTTTAACATCTCAGTGGAAGAAAAATATGGCTCATTCCATTTAATGCCCCGAAAACCAAACTAGTTACTTTCCATCTTCGCCGATTGAACCCTGAACTATCACCAATCACGAGGAATGGATGTTCTATGAGGGAAGCTCCGTGATTTCAGTGACTATTGGGCTTTAAACTCAAAATTATCCCACCTCTAATCTAGTTTTAATATCTCAGTGGGGGAAAACTGATTCCATTTAATACAGCAAAAACCAAACTAGTTGCATTCCATCATTGCCGATCGGATAAATCATTTCACCCCAAGCAAGGCAGGACCGCCACTAGTGTTCAAGTGATTAGAGCGAGTGAAAAGTTTGAGTACAGGGAGTATTGAAGAAAAGATAAAAGATGAACGGGATTCAAGGAGATAGAAGATGGCAATTGACGTTGCATTCAAATTTTTGGAGGTTATAGCTATCATGGAAGCAAGTAAACGGAAAAGAGTTTCACAGGCGGGAAGTGTGAGAAAATAAACTTTTCGAGTAAAAGCGGTGATTTTATTTAACTATTTCAGCGGTAAAAGGGTTGGACCTAGACGCCAGTCTAGTAGCAAGCTTAAATTCATGTGGTTGGGGTTTCAGGAAAAATGCTCATCAAAACAGTTGCCATGAAAATATTTGCAGAAAAGATAGAGGGAAGCCACGGTGAAAAGGAACTGAAGTCGAGATGCCATTTTTAACCGGAAGTCGAGATGCTATTTTTAACCGGAAGATCTTGAAATAATTTAATAAAATTCTATTTCTGCCAAAAGTGGTAGTTTATACTTCTTGTTTTAAGGCTGTCGCTGTATGTTCTTATATTTGTACAAGTGAAAGATTAAAATGTATTTGTATTTCTTAAGTAAGTATCTCTCTCGATTAAACCCTCCCACTTCAAGCGACATTTTTTTCAATAAGCTCCCCGAGCGCTAAATCGTGGATTTGCGTTGATAATATTTTTAATTAATCTGTTTAACCAGCGTCCATTCTAATATTATACCTTTTAAGTACAGAGTGACCCCAAAAAACGGGAATCTTTGAAGTGTGTATTGGCAGACATGAACAAGTGGCAGCACTGCAAAACAGTGGCCTCACGAAGTAAACACTCTGCCATTTAAATAACAATGGATCAAGATGAATTTCTAAGCAAGTTATGGATGCCAGATGAGACCCATTTTCATCGCACAGGTTACGTGAATAAGCAAAACTACCCTTACTGGGCAGACACAAATCCTAATGAAGTTCATGAGCGCCCTTTACACGCTAGTAAGGTGACAGCATAGTGCGCTGTTTCATTACGTGGGATCATCGGATCTTATTTTTTTTTTTTAAATGAACAGGGGATCTCAGTCACTGTCACTGCGAATCGTTACGTGGAGACACCGAATTGAACAATTTTTCACGCGTTCAAGAAACCTGGTTTCAACAGGATGAAGCAACATCACGCACTGCACGGCAATCATTGGAAGCTATGCGAAAATTGTTCGGTAACCGTGTGATCTCAAGATTCGGTGATGTTCCTTGTCCCCCTAGATTTATCTGTTTGTGATGTTTTCTTGTGGGACTATCTCAAGAGTAAAGTGTACACAACTCGACCAAGAATGAGTCGAGTCGTGTACCAGATGAGTTAAAACAGAGAATTCAGGATGAAATTCACAGTATCTCAGCTGAGATGTTGCAGCGGTCAATGAGGTTGAATCTCAAAAGCAGATTTCAAGAATGCATTCGTACAGGAGGACGCCATCTACAGAACGTCATTTTTAAAAAATGAAAATTCCATCATTGTTTCTTAAATGGCGTGTTTTAAGGTCTCAATTACTCCGAAAAAATATTTTTCTTCCATCACTCTTGATTTTATTGGATTGTTAAAAAGTTCCCGTTTTTTTTTTGGGGGGGGGGGTCACCCTGTATTATTCAACAAGAATAGGTGATAAGTTATAAATACCTATTTTGTATGTTTAATACTGTTTTATTTATTAGAACATATATTATTTTTACTTATTATGAATACTTTTTATTTTTTAGGTTAATTGTTATTCATCGATTGTCTTTTATTTAAAAAGTGTCATTTGATGAGCTTATTTTATTACGAATATTTATGAGATTGTATTTGCTAATTTTGAACTCAACCTCCAATATGGCAGTGAATCCCGGACAATCTCCTCAAAGATGAACAAAGGATATCAGATAACATAAATGTGGTTCTACAAAAGGATGTTGAGGATACCATGGGCTGATCATGTGAGAAACGACGACGTCGTAAGGAAAATGAAAACTGAAAGAATACTTATCCTTCGAATGAAAAAGATACAGTTGAAACTTCTCGGGCATATAACGAAGAAAGAGGCTTTCGACACTCAGAATACATATCGAAAGTAAAAGGGATCGAAGAAAACACTGAATGACCCTACATAACGAACTTGTGTAAATGGTTGGAAGAATTTAGAGCTACAACTGACCGGAAGTTAGGAATAACCATGATCGCCTGTGTCCTGAATTAATTCAAGGACGCTAATGTATTTTCGAATTTGTTGGAAAGTTGGATCGAATCCTAACGTTTCTTTTGCAATGAGTAATTTTATTATTTATTCTGTATCATCGATTATCTTCTATTATTTGAAATTTGTTTAACGAGCAACCGCAACAAAATAATAATAATAATAATCGTTATATTGATGAGGAACCATTTACTCCGACGTCAAGTGAGAAAAAGAAGACATCCTTAGTCCATCATTTCTGATCCTGAACTATGCTAGCAAGTCTATGTGTTGTTACCGAGATTCTCACCAGTGGGAAGTTCAACCGAGAGGCAGTACAACTGCGAATTTCGACTGACTTTGCACATGGACCTGAACTAATGACAGCATAACCAGGACTGTGATGGTGATTTTTCTAAGCCGAAAGTATGAGGCACTTAGTGAGAATCGCACTCGTTATTCAGTCGTAATTGAACTAGCGAGACAAGCGGGCTAACCATTACACAATGCCGAAGTGTCCAAACCAGGACTTTAATGACACATCGTCGCTGGACAAAGTTAACAGTTAGAGTGGAGTGTTTTCCTGGTGGAATCAACCACCACGTGACTTTGCCAAGCCTTTAGGAAGACATCGAGTGTGGTCTGAACAAGAGAGGGATGGGCCCCGCTGGGTCTAAATTACCAAGACACGCTACGCATGGATGAATACTCTCTAACTTTCAACCAAGATATACAGAGGCAGCTGGTGAGATGCTTGGCCGCAGAGCCACCTTACAATAATACGCGATAGGAAGTTGTGGAGAGCTATGATCGCCCACTCCCTGAAGTAACATAGGAGATAAAAGAAGTGAGTTCAATCTTGGCTGATTGCTCCCATACACTGGCCTTTTTCTAGTCAAGTTAAGCTAAGTAAATCTCAAATAATATAGCAAAAAAATGATTTACCTTAGCGCAATAGTTAACAGACTTATCGCATCGACCAATATGCCGCCTTCTTGCGTTGGAACTTTACTAGGTATGACAAGATTGCGGACTTTTAAGCGGCGTAATTCTTAATTAATAACGTTACGTCTTTCCTTACCGATAAATAAGATGACTATTCGATCTCTAGTAAAAATAAATTCGTGGCGGACAGACATAATCTCGCTGCTGACCTTGAGCGGGATCTACACTCTGTGGTGAACTGGGGCAAGAAGTGGCTTGTCAACTTCAATTTCTCTAAGACCAAGCTGTTGTCTGTCAACCATTACAGGCAACCTGTTCTGCCTCCCATAAGCATGGACCAGATGATTCTCCCGGAGAGTAATACACTACGCCTCCTCGGACTTACCCTGTCCTCAGACCTCAAATGGAACCACTATATTGAATCCATAGCAAAATCTACTGCTAAGAAGATTGGGTCACTATGTCGATCCAGGATGTTTTTTCCACCTGAATCCATCCTGCATATATACAAGTCAACCATCCGTCCATGCATGGAGTACTGCTGCCATTTATGGTCAGGTGCCCATGCCGTTCTCCTCAGTGTTCTTGACAAGCTCCAAAGGAGAGTCTGTAATGTGATAGGTACTGATCTGGCGACTCGACTGCAGCCACTTTCCCATCGTCGAAATGTGGCCTCCCTCTGTCTCTTCTATAAATACTTTCATGGCTTCTGCTCGGATGAGCTTAAGTCACTGATGCCTCCTCAACAGGTGTTTACCCGTGCAACCAGACTGGCAACTGGGTCCCACCCATTCACAGTCAGGTTAGCCAAATGCAGACGACAATTCTACTCCTGCAGCTTCCTCTCTCGCACTTCCCGCCTGTGGAACTCACTCCCGTATTCTTACTTTCCTGACGGCTACAGCCTCCAGAAATTTAAATGCAAAGTTAATACTCATCTACTAACCACTGGACTCTAGCTCTCTCTCCTCCCCTGTATAACATTCACTTTCTCTCCGCCTATGTATCTGTCATTGCACCTGCTTTCTCAGCTTTCTATTGTTCCTTTCTAACTAGCTTGTACTCCTCACTCTTTTCTAATTAATCTTTTTACATTTATGTACCCCCCTGCACATCAGTGGCGTTTCTGCCTTGCTCGGGGTGAAATGATTAAAAAAATTAAAAATTAAAAAAAAATAACATTTTGAATGCAAATTTCCTCTGCGAAAGATTAACGATAAATCTACAGCAATTGACAACATTTTACATATTCTGTCTTCTATTTACTACAAAAGTATTAATATACATAAACCTTGGGTAAAAAAATAATCTACGATTAGAAAATCTTGAAGCCAAAAATAGTCTAGTAATTGACGACATTCGGTGTCTGATGGGTTGTGTATCAGTGATTTGGTTGGGTTGATCGTTATACCCGAATAACATTCATTACTGAATGTCCTTGTGCCAGACAAAGGTAAGCTTAGTTTTGAAAAAATATTTTAAAAATTTAGTTGTTATGTCATAGAAGGAAAAAGAGGTTAAGAAAATTCTATGGCGCTGAGGTTGGTAGGGGAAGGCCTGCCTATAAAATCAGTTTACGAAATCTGGGCTTCTTTTGCATGTGTTTGAAGAGTGGAAAATAGGCAATTATTTTAATCCTGAAACAGATTGACAGTCAAGATTATATATTTAATAGATATACAGAGATATTTATGAGATAACCCGAGTTGTGCATGTGAGTACACGTGACGCGATGTGTACACATAAGTATTTTTTGGCTAGGTGCCTAAAAATGTAGATTCAATAATGATATATATGTTTGTGTTTATATATATATATATATATATATATATATATATATATATATATCTGTGTGTGTGTGTGTGTGTGTGTGTGTGTGTGTGTGTGTGTGTGTCTGGATACATATTTTTTAATTTATTAATTTATTAATTAAATGTACAAACACACACACACACACACACACACACACACACACACACACATATATATACATATAATTTTATGTTTAAAATTTTACTATCAGCTAATATTTTTGAATGTATGTGCAAGATCAGTCCCTAATTTTACTTAAATGCATTTATCGTTTATTTTCTCTTTCATTCTCGCCCTCTTTATCTTTTATGAAGATTTTGCCTGTGTTCATATATATATATGTCTATATTTTCTATGTCTGGTTCAAAGGATATAATGTTCACATCCCTTGTTAAAAAATTCTTCAGAATAGTCTAAGTGAATTTAACTGTTTCTTTTATTTTCTAAGGTCTAACTTTTTTTTTAATCGTGTGGCCCCAAGCAAGGCATTTTACAGCCACTGTTGTGCATGAGGTTACATAGGAGGAATGTCATGAGAAAGAGTGAGAGGTTACAGGGGGTGTCAGGAAGAGGGTAAGAGAAGGAAAAAAATGCTGATGAGAGTGGAGTGGACGGAGAAAAAAGCATGAGAGAGAGAAGATGTAAGTTAGTGAGACAGGAGATGACTATTGACTTTATTATTTAATTCTTGCAGATTGTAGCTGTCGGGAAAGCAAGTATGCAGAAGAGAATTCCACAGGCGGAAAGTGCGAGAAAAGAAGCTGCTGGAGTAGAATTTGCGTTTACAATTTATTGGTTTCACAGTAAAAGGGTGGGACCCAGTTGCCAATCTTATGGCTCGAGTAAATTTATATATAGGGGGTACCAGTGAGATAAGTTCATTGGAGCAGAAGCCGTGAAAGTATTTGTAGAAGAAACACAGGGAAGTCACACTGCGTCGGTGAGAAAGCGACTGTATCCTAGCTGCCAAGTCGGGATCGATCATATTACAGATTCTCAGTTTCTCAGTTTCTCCCCACCTCTTAAAAATTGCCACTTTTTGTTGCATGTCCAGTGGGTAGATTCTATTCAGAGTTGAATTCCTTCAATGTAAGTCGTCATTTGTTTGCATTTCTCTATGACTATTTACTTTGCTCAATTAAACGTTCTCCTTTGGTTTATTTTTTTTAACGTGTCAGAAATGTTTGTTGCAGGTAGTTTGGAACTTAATTCAAATTAGGTAAAATAATTTGTAATAAATATTCTTTCAAGAAAATGTTTTAAAGGTTTTTCAAAAGATAATTTTATTATTTCCCAAAAGATGTTGGGTTAGTTAAATGTTTGACTTATGGGGTTTTGTTCACTTTCTCTGTATTTGTCTTCTCCACTTCTTTTTTCACTTGTAATGAAAAATGTGTCGACTTTATACTGGATAAAGCCACAAAAAAGTTCTTGTATACTGTTAGATATCTGAAAGAATTCTAGAAGTGAAACTGAAAGGGAGGCTCTCAATATATCTGTTTTAGTGGTATATGCACCGACAACACAAAGTACAGAAGAAACCGAATCCTTCTACTCCATGTTTAGACAATGCCAAAGCACAGTACAGATCACAAGATATCAGAATCATCATGGGAGATCTCAATGCAAAAGTCGGCCAAGGGAGAGAAGGTGAAACGGTCGACAATTTCAGTCTAGGAGTCTGCGATGGCTGTGGTAAAAAAATGGGTCCAATGGTGCACAGCAAATGATCAAATAATAACTAACACCTGGTTCCAAGAGCACCCAAGAACGCTATGGACATGGAGAAGTCCAGGAGGAGAAATTAAGAACCAAATTGATTATATGACTATCAAATGGAAACTCAAAATGGGACGCACTAAGCGAAGTTCTAGTGACATCAGCGAATGACATCATCTCAAAAGAAAAAAGCATGTCAGAAGAAAAATGAGTGGATCACTGAAAAGATTCTTGACAGGATGCAAAATAGACAGAAAACGACGCCAGGATATGAAGCGGAATACAGGGAAGTAGACAAGGAAAACGGAAAAAATGCAAACAGGCTAAAGAAAGATGGCTCAACGACAAACGCGCCGAAGTTGAGAGACTGAGTACGACAAAGAAGATATAACATAAAAGAATAAAAAAAGAACTTAACAGAACAAAAGACCTGCTTATCAACAGGATGCAAAGGACGGAACACTAATATTAGAAAACGAAAAATACTTCGGAGATGGGACGAGTTTATTGGAGATCTTGACATGGACCAGGCTTGCCTCCCAGAGAGTAAAACACTACGCCTCCTTGGTCTCACACTTTCTGCGGACCTAAAATGGAATGACTATATCGAATCCATTGCTAAATCCGCTGCTATGAAAGTCGGTTCTATGTGTAGGGCCCGGAAGTTTTTTCCGTCTAAATCTATCCTGCACATATATAAATCTACCATCCGCCCGTGCATTGAATACTGCTGCCATATCTGGTCTGGTGCCCCTGCTATTCTCCTCGGGCTTCTCGATAAGGTTCAGAGGAGGGTCTGTAATGTGATAGATACCGACTTGGCAGACCGCCTGCAGTATCTCTCCCACCGGCGCGACGTGGCTTCCCTGTGTCTCTTCTATAAATACTTTCACAGCTTCTGCTCCGATGAACTTAGATCACTGGTGCCTCCTAAATACGAATTTGAACGAGATACTAGATTAGCAACTAGATCCCACACTTTTACAGTGAAAACGATAAAATGCAACCGTAACTTCTACTCCAATAGTTTCTTGCCTCGCACTTCCCGACTGTGGAATTCCCTTCCACACGATTGCTTCCCCGACGGCTACAATCTCCAGGAGTTTAAATGTAAGGTCAATAGACACCTCCTAACACACTAACCTGCTCCCATTCTATCAAGTACTCTTCCCATCTACCCAACCCTCATCCTCGCTATCCTTACTCATCTGTCACCTTCCTCCTGACATTCCCTATGTCTAACCACTCCTTATCTTTACCTTCCCCTATGTAGCCCCATGCGCAATAGTGGCAGTGGAATGCCTTGCTTGGGGTGAAATGATTAAAAAAAAAAAGATCTCTTCCGTGAAAAGAGAGAGCAACCAGCAATAAACAAATATATGAATGGACCAAAAATATTGAAAACCGAAGTGGAATTGGCAATGGCCATATTGAACAGAAACAAAGAAGCAGAAGCTAACGGGATTTTTTTAAAAATCATTTCATCCCAAGCAAGGCTTTTCACTGCCACTGTTGCGCAGGGGGCTACATAAGGAAAGTGATGAGAAAGAGTGGTTAGGGGGTTACATAGGGGAAGTGACGAGAAAGAGTGGTTAGGGGGTTACATAGGTGAAAGTGATGAGAAAGAGTGATTAGGGGGTTACATAGGAGAAAGTGATGAGAAAGAGTGGTTAGGGGGTTACATGGGGGAAAGTGATAAGAAAGAGTGGTTAGGGGGTTCCATAGGGGAAAGTGATGAGAAAGAGTGGTAGGGGGTTGCATAGGGGAAGGTGATGAGAAAGAGTGGTTAGGGGGTTACATAGGGAAAGTGATGAGAAAGAGTGGCTGGGGGTTACATAGAGGAAAGTCATGAGAAAGAGTGGTTAGGGGGTTACATAGGTGAAAGTGATGAGAAAGAGTGATTAGGGGGTTACATAGGGGAAAGTGATGAGAAAGAGTGGTTAGGGGGTTACATAGGAGAAAGTGATGAGAAAGAGTGGTTAGGGGGTTACATAGGGGAAAGTGATAAGAAAGAGTGGTTAGGGGGTTCCATAGGGGAAAGTGATGAGAAAGAGTGGTAGGGGGGTGCATAGGGGAAGGTGATGAGAAAGAGTGGTTAGGGGGTTACATAGGGGAAAGTGATGAGAAAGAGTGGTTAGGGGGTTACATAGGGAAAGTCATGAGAAAGAGTAGTTAGGGGGTTACATAGGGGAAAGTGATGAGAAAGAGTTGTTAGATACAGGAAATGTCAGAAGGAGCGTGCTAGACGAGTAAGGATACCGAGGATGTGGGTTGCATAGATGGGAAAAGTGTTTGAGAGAATGGGTGCGAGTTAATGTGTTAGGAGGTGTCTATTGACCTTACATTTAAACTCCTGGAGATTGTAGCTGTCGGGGAAGCAAGTATACGAAGGGAATTCCACAGGCGGGAAGTGCGAGAAAAGAAGCTGTTGGAAAAAATATTGCGGTTACATTTTATCGGTTTCACTGTAAAAGGGTGGGACCTGGTTGCTAATCTAGTATCTCGTGAAAATTCATAACTAGGGGGCACCGGTGATCTAAGTTCATCGGAGCAGAAGCCGTGAAAATATTTATAGTAGAGGTACAGGGAAGCCACGTCACGCAGGTGAGAAAGTGACTGCAGCCGGTCTGCCAAGTCGGTATCTATCACATGACTGATTCTCCGTTGTATTTTGTCAAGAATCCCGAGAAGAATAGCAGGGGCACCTGACCAGATGTGGCAGCAGTATTCAATACACGGGCGGATGGTAGATTTATGAATGTGCAGGACAGATTCAGACGGGAAAAACTTTCATAGAAGCAGATTTAGCAATGGATTCGATATAGTAATTCCACTTGAGGTCCGCTGAGAGTGTAAGACCAAGGAGGCGTAGTGTTTTACTCTCTGGGAGGCAAGCCTGTTCCATGCTAATGGGATGTATTGTAATAGATATGCTGACGTATTAGACGACTTTGGTGACAGGATCAGAGAAATAATAAACGAAATTTATAACAGTGGCAATATACCGGAGAACCTAAGCAGATCAATTTTCATAGCACTACATAAGAAGCCAGGTGCAAAGGAACTTCACCAAACGATCAGCTTAATAAGCCACATAACAAAACCCATCATCCGAATTCTGAACAGAGTATGCAGTAGAATTGGTCCAGATATGGGACAAGAACAGTGTGGCTTCGGTAAAGATAACGGAGCGAGGAATACGATATTCAAGCCCTGAATGCTATCTGAAAGACCAATACAATGCAGAAGGACCTTCATCTGTGCTTTATAGACTATACAAAGGCGATTGATAAAGTACGCGACAAAAACTTAATCGACCTCGACATTTTCAGAAAAGACATAAGAATAATCAAGAATCTATAGCGGCAGCAAGTATTCTGAGAAAAAATTAACATTTATTCTTTTATCAACGGTTAGAATGAGACAATGATAACAATTTTTCTTTACATTGTTGTCTGGATATATAACCGTTTAATTAACACATCACTCTATAAATCTCAGGCCTAACTAATAAAACTACAACTTTTAGGCAAAATTCGACTTTATTCATCAACATAGTCTCCTTCTAGGGTGATACACTGATTTCACCGCTTCTGTAACAATTCGATGCCTTTTTTCTAGAACGATTTGGCTTTGGCCACAAAATACATCTCAGTTTCGGATATCACTTTTTTAAAATCTCTTTTTCTGGAGCATTCTTTTGAAGTTTGCAAACAGCCAGTAGTCGCTAGCGGGGGCAGATCTGAGGAATAGAGTAGATGCGGAAGCAATTCGAAATGCAATTCATGTAGTTTTGCCATCGTTGCGATCAGCTTGTGACACGTTTTTTTTGTCTTGGTGAAAATTTACTTTTTTACTTCTTCATTTGTGGCCGTTTTTGGGGCAATTTCATCCTTTAAACACACCAATCATGCTATAAAATATTCGCTATTGATGGTTCTTTCTTTTTCAAGGTAATCGATGAACAAAATACCTTGTGCGCTCCAAAATACGGAGGCCAAAACCTTGCTTGCTGATATTCGCGTCTTTGTTCACGTTAGACGGCTTTCATCTGTTGCAGTCTATTCAGCTGACTACCGATTTGACTCCAGAGTGGATCCATGTTTCATCCATTGTCACATATTTTCGCAAAAATCTCTTCTTGTTGCGTTGAAACAGTTGCAAACAACGCTCTTAGTCGTCGAGACGTTGTTGTTTGATCAACTGTGAACAAATGCGGCACCCACTTTGAACATAGCTTTCTCAAATCTTTATGCAAAATGATGAATACACTGCCTTCTGATATGTTCATCTCCTCTGCTATCTCACGCAACTTCAATTTACGATAGCCCAAAACGAGCTTGTGGAATTTTTTTTGTTTTTTTTGTTTTCTGGAACAACTGCCGATTTGGGGCGACCTGAGCGTTCATCATGTGTGTACGACCGCGTTTAAAGTCAGCATACCACCTATTAACCGTTGTTCCCGACGGAGTAGAGTTCGAATAATACTTATCAAGCCATTGCTTTGCTTGTACAGTATTTTTCCATCAGAAAGCAATGTTTTACCCATATACGATAATAAAAAAAATGATAAAAACTACGGCACCTTCTTTGATTGTTTTAATTGAAAAAAATAATTCGTATATATAAGATGATTAAAATAAAAAATTATAAATTTATATATATATTTATTATTATATATTATAAATTTATATATATTTATATGTTTGATTAAATAATTTAGACATATTATGTCTATTTATTTTTATTTTAATCCTCTCATAGTTACGAATAAGCTTCCTGGTATGGTGAAAGAAAAGCGCTGTAGGTATTTTTATTAGTTTAATTTTCCCAAGTACTTTCAATCTTATCTAAGATTATCTTCAGGGGATTATTCTTAAGACATTATTAATGTAATTGTCTGTTATAAAAAGTTGTCAGTTATGAATATCGTATGACTTAACCGTTACAAGTTTTGAGCATGCTCGTAGGAACACGGCGCCGATTTCAAAATTATATGTATATATTATAGTCATTTCAACCAAAGGAAGGCAGGATAGCCACTGGTGCACAAGGGGTTACAGAAAGAGAAAAAAAATCAGTTTTTATCATCAGACCACTAACTTTTTTTATAATCATCTTACCCCAAGCAAGTCAGTACTGCCACTGGTGCGCAGGGGGTTACGTAACAGAGCGAAGAGAAGGGAGAACAGATCGCAGTAGGTGTCGGAGAGAGAAGGACGAGAACATTGATGTGAGGAGAGCTGCGTGAGAGTAAAGTGTAAAAGAAGAGCAAGGTACGGCGTCCGGGGAATGAATATGAGTCAAGGAGATAAGAGATCGCTGTTTACGTTTGCATTTAAACTTTTAAACATTGAAGCTGTCAGGGAAGCAAGTATACGGAAGGGAGTTCCACAGGCGAGAAGTGCGAGAAAAGAAGCTAATAGAGTAAAAATTATCGTTACACTTAATTGGTTTTACAATAAAGGGTGAGACCTTATTGCTATCTCGATTAAATGCGTGCAGGCAGAGTGGGTACCAGGGAGCTAAGAACGTCGGAGCAGAATCTCTGAAAGTATTTGTAAGAGAGACAGAGGGAAGCCACATATCGTCGGTGAGAAAGTGACTGGAGTTGAGCTGCCAGGTCGGGATCGACTACATTGGAGATTCTCCTTTGGATTTTGTTAAGAACCCCGGCAGATTTCTTATCGAGGTGGGAGTAAATGTTGATGTCATCAGCGCAAATGCCTACACATATATGACGACTTCAGGAAGATCGTTGAAGATCAAAAAGAGCATAGGACCTAAGATACAGCCTTGGGAGAGACCCGCGTTCGTATGATAGGATTTGGAAGCATGCCCGTTCAATACGACTTTCATTACGCGATTAGACAGGAACGATTTCATTGTCAAAAAGCGTCTAGATATACCATAGCCCTGTAGCTTGCGCATAAGGCCAGCGAGCCAGACTCTGTCAAATGCTTTGGATATATCCAGGGCAGCAGCTCGAGCTTCACCGTTCTTATCGAGAGCCTGGCATATGTACTCAGTTATGGTCGTTAGCACGTCAGCGATAGACCTGGCGAAGCGAAAGCCATACTGTTTCTCGGAGAATAGGCAGTGAGCTATAAGATTTTGAACCACTTCTGCATTAATGATGGCCTCGAACGCTTTGCCAAAAACATCGGTAGAAGGCTGATAGGGCGATAATAAAAGGAGCCTGAGGATTCTCTAGAGTTCTTAAAAACAGAAACCACAGAAGAGGTCTTCCAGAAGTCAGGAAAGCAAGAAGTAAACAATAATTGTAGAGTTTAAAGAGAACAGAAGTGAGTTCAGGGGCACATTTCTTTAAGACGATGGCTGGGATTCCGTCACCTCCACTCGCCTTATGACGGGTGAGGGGTCAAGCTTTAAAATTATGTTAGAGACCAGGGAGGGGTAATATAAACGTCGCTCAGTTGAGCAACAGTTCTTAGTGGGAAGTAGGGTGCGGATACTGCAAACGAGTTAAGTGAGGAGTAGGAGGAGAATCTGCGAGCAAAGCACTCAGCCTTGTCTGCTGTAGCTGTGAGGACATCAAATTTATTCATTAAAGGAGGGATGAAAGGTTTGCTGTTGCTTAACACACTTTTGCAGAGCCGCTAGAAGTTTTTGGAGCCGAAATTGTGGGCTGTTATACGCTGCTTCATTCTCTCAACAAACTACAGCTTAGTGTCACTGAGGATCCTCTTGCACTCATTGGTCTTGGGTATGACGGTAAACTGCATCCAGCAGCAAGGCCTCTGATTGGGAGGTTGTGAGGAGCATGGAACCACCACTTAATTGCTGTTGTTCCCAGGTCCACCCTGATCTGGAATGGTAGCACCTGTTAGGGTCCCAGCTATGGGTAAATAGTTAACCCCCAAACTAGGGTCAAAACACTATGAAAGTATAAAAATACACTTTTATAGAAATATATATATATATATATATATATATATATATATATATATATATAATAAACTTTTATAGAAAAATATACATTTTTGAAATGAAAATTTTTATCAACAATACATTTTTGAAGAAAAAAAATATTAGCATTACACATTTTTGAAGAAAAAACATTATTGCTATCATACATTTTTGAAGGAAAAACATTATTACCAGCAATACATTTTTTAATAAAAAACTAGAAAACATCTTCAATTTTCTAAAATAAAATAAAAATAACATTTTTTTTCATCAAAATCTGACTAAATCAACCTTCTTACTATAACCGAACATTAAAAAATATCTTTAAATTCTATTTTTCGGCATTAAATAACCCACAGAGGTGTTGATATGCCGTTAAACAAAACTCAAACTCATTACGAGCAGAGGCAAAAGAACACCTATTATGGTCAGACGCGTTGCTCTGATAAAGCCGGAAGAAGTGATTACTGTAGGCTATGTTGGCCGAGCAAGCAGGAGAGAACCCGCGGGGAGAATTGGGTTAAAGATAGAACATCCTGGCTGGGATGAAAGCATCGATGCTCTCACCCAGGAGACCTCAGAGTCGCAGTCTTCAACAGGAAGACTAAACATTTTTTCCAGGAGACGTCACATAGAAAATCGGAGAGCGCCTCCCAGTCCGCCCTTTAATAGCAGTAAGAGATTCTGCTGGTCGGGGGTTCCTGGGGGAAGGGAATTGGGGAGAGATATTAACAGAAACCACAACATGATCAGAGTTGCCAAGAGGGCATGGCAGGAGTCAAGTGAAGCAGAGATCTAGCAGAGAACCTTGTCCTGCAGGCATACTGGGGAAACGTGTGGGGAAGTTAACCACTTGAGTGAGAGACTGGGTGATCGCAAAGTTCAGGGTGGGGATGCCAGCAAGATCAGTAACATAATTTTCCAGCCGATTAGCATGGTGGGTATTAAAGTCACTGAACACAAATATGTTGGCGAACGGGTGAGAGGCAATGGCCTTATCTATATTATCAGAGGTACTATCCAGCAATGAACAGTTAAGAGAGGAGGGGGAGCCGTAGAGAAAGAAAAGAGAGATGAGTTTAATAGAGCGAAACGAAGGCACATGTTATGAATGGTCAGGACATTCAAGAGAAATCTCCCTAGCCAGAGGGAGATGTTTGCTGGCATAAACTCCTATGCCATGCATGTGGATGCTGGAGTCTTACCTAAAAAGGGGAGGGTAATCTGGAATCAAGAAATCAGAGGAGATTTTATTTTAAAAATACTTATTATTTAAACGTAAAAGCACGAAACTGTCACGAAGTCATATAATCATAAATTTTTATTTATTAATGAAATATATACAAATAATAACAATTGTTATAGTGTCAGTCAGTTAAGTGCTATATGTGATACACGCTTGGGCGATCATGTCTCGAAAGAGACATGACTGACTGAGCAGAAGATTATCCCGTAGTAGGTTGTCATTGCTTTCTGCGGTAGACTGGTTGCCGACCAAGGCTATACAACCCAATCTATCCTGTTATCTAACCCATAACTGGAGAGAAGAGACGGATTAATACCTTTCCCAAGGATATTGGTGCGTAAATGAATGCAAGGAATTCAACTGGAATTCGAACTCGGCTCCCCGATTTCTCGTTCCGAGCAGACATCCACTGCGCTACAACGCACATGTTATATGGTAGGTTTAATATTAAATTTTCAAAATTTGACACGGTTTGACACGGTTTTGGACGGTAACTTTTTTTTTTTACATTTCTCATATTTCTTTATTTTTCTCTAATTTCCTGTGTTTTCTCAGATCATCATACTCTGAAATAAAGGCAAATAAATGAACATTTTACTTTTAAAAAATACCCTTTGCATCCAACTGTATGTGAAGATCCTTTCCGTGTAGAAACTATGTCTTTTAACCAGGTTCTCGTCTGTAGAATTCCCTGATAGCTACAATCTCCAAAAGTTTAAATGCAACGTCTTCTACATCCCTAAATCCCATTCCTCTCCCTAAATTTTGTCCATCTCTTATCCTTTCCTCGGCATTCCCTGTACCCTGTTTTTTTTGTTTTTTTTTTCTCTCACTGTAACCCCAGCGTACCAGTGGCAACCCTGCATTGCTTGGGGTGAAATGATTATAAAAACAAAAATGTTTACACATCAACCAATGGCGACTGCACAGAGATCTTCAACTATGTCAGCTAAGTAATACGACCCAGACAGGAATAAACGAATAACAAGCCCAAAATAGCGTTACGTGTTTACCTTCATCAGTGAAACGATATTTTAGATAAACCTATCTGAGCTCTGATGCTGGCCGCTTTTACAGTGAATTGCATTCTTTTCCCCGGCATTTCCCTGATCTTCTATGTGCCCTGTCCCTTCAGGACGTAGGCGATCATGGCTCTCCCGTCTCCCTATCCCTTGTGGCTCTTAGTATGTTTACTCCTGTTGCTCCTGGCAACCCCCGTTCCGTCATCCACCTGATGAGGCCCTGCAAATATGTTATCCGCTGCCTTCCTCTGTCTCTCCTTCCTTCTATCCGACCAGTCAGTATCAGGTTCTCCAGGCTCTCCTTCCTCATTGCATATCCCAGGAACTTCAGTTGTCTCTTCCTGATGCTCAGCATCAATTTCCTTTTTGTTGCCATTCTTTCTAACACCTCGTCGTTGCTTGTATGCTCAGTCCACGATATCCGTAGCATCCTTCTGTAGAACCACATTTCGGCCGCTTCCAGTTTTGTCCTCATTTTCGATGATATTGTCCAGCATTCACTGCCGTATTGAAGAACTGACATCACGTATATTACTGAAACAAAGTTTTCTTTCATTTGTCAAATCGTCTAACACATTACGCTGCCACATTATTGCTTATTGAGCTTCCTTACATTTACAGAAAATTAAAAAAATGGAACATACAACAAAGAATAATTTTTAACTTTGCTTACTTCATTTACTATCCGCACGGGATTTTGTTCTGCCATTTTCTTACGACAGCCATGTTCATTATTTTTTTTAATAAAGATTTATTCTTAATTCCGATAATGTTTTTGGCTTAAAATTTCACATTATTATTTTTACTATTCAGTCGATCTCGCTCGGGCATTCATGAGTCTATCACGCCAACCGTCACAGCCCTGCATCAAGGTCGAAAAGTCATTAGGCTAGCATCCTGTGTCATTACGCAGTTGATCAATGTAGGTGGTTGCTGGGCTACCAACCAGTCTGGTACCATGACTAAGTGTCCGTCTCTCGCAAGTTTTTATTTTACAAAACGCACTCTGCACTAACGTAAGATTATATAAATATTAGGGATTGGTCCATAGTGATATGATTTAGTTGGGTACTGTCTCTTTAATATATCTTTCAGTAACTGAGTGTAGGTTCCGCCAAGCTTAGACTTAAGATTAGGACTTAATTAATGTTCAAGCAGTGTCTTCTTCTTCTTCTTCTTCTTCTTCTTCTTCTTCTATGTGCCCTGTCACTTCAGGACGTAGGCGATCATGGCTCTCCACGTCTCCCTATCCCTTGTGGCTCTTAGTATGTTTGCTCCTGTTGCTCCTGGCAACCCCCGTTCCGTCATCCACCTGATCAGACCCTGCAAATATGTTATCCGCTGCCTTCCTCTGTCTCTCCTTCCTTCTATCTGTCCAGTCAGTATCAGGTTCTCCAGGCTCTCTTTCCTCATTGCATGTCCCAGGAACTTCAGTTGTCTCTTCCTGATGCTCAGTATTAATTTCCTTTTTGTTGCCATTCTTTCTAACACCGCATCGTTGCTAACACCTCAAGGATGCTACGGATATCCACGATATCCGTAGCATCCTTCTGTAGAACCACATTTCGGCCGCTTCCAGTTTTGTCCTCATTTTCGATCATTAAACAGTGGCACCAAAGAAACTCCGTTTGCATTTGTCTGGTAAATCAGATTTCCAGATTATATTCATTACATTCAAGGCGGTCCAGACTTTGACGATGTGAATTTTCACGAACTTTTCAGTAGAATTTATTATGCTTCCTCGTTATGTAAAAGATTCGACAGATTTTATTGATTAACCTGAGATAGTTCGTGTTGAGCCTTGTTGGCTTTGCCTAAATGTTCAGTTTTAGAGGCATTGACATCATTAGCAGAATTGTCTAGATAATGCAGGAGAGCTGTAGCATTTGTAATGGTGTCTTCAGTGATAGTTAGGCCATCTGGATAGTCAATATCTGCCAACTGTTTTTTTTTTGTTTTTTTTTTAATCATTTCACCCCGAGCAAGGCAGAAACGCCACTGATGTGCAGGGGGTTACATAAATGTAAAAAGATTAATTAGAAAAGAGTGAGGAGTACAATCTAGTTAGAAAGGAACAATAGAAAGCTGAGAAAGCAGGTGCAATGACAGATACATAGGCGGTGAGAAAGTGAAGGTTATACAGGGGAGGGGAGAGAGCTAGAGTCCAGTGGTTAGTAGATGAGTATTAACTTTGCATTTAAATTTCTGGAGGCTGTAGCCGTCAGGAAAGCAAGAATACGGGAGTGAGTTCCACAGGCGGGAAGTGCGAGAGAGGAAGCTGCAGGAGTAGAATTGTCGTCTGCATTTGGCTAACCTGATGGTGAATGGGTGGGACCCAGTTGTCAGTCTGGTTGCACGGGTAAACACCTGTTGAGGAGGCATCAGTGACTTAAGCTCATCCGAGCAGAAGCCATGAAAGTATTTATAGAAGAGACAGAGGGAGGCCACATTTCGACGATGGGAAAGTGGCTGCAGTCGAGTCGCCAGATCAGTACCTATCACATTACAGACTCTCCTTTGGAGCTTGTCAAGAACAATGAGGAGAACGGCAGGGGCACCTGACCATAAATGGCAGCAGTACTCCATGCACGGACGGATGGTTGACTTGTATATATGCAGGATGGATTCAGGTGGAAAAAACATCCTGGATTGACATAGTGACCCAATCTTCTTAGCAGTAGATTTTGCTATGGATTCAATATAGTGGTTCCATTTGAGGTCTGAGGACAGGGTAAGTCCGAGGAGGCGTAGTGTATTACTCTCCGGGAGAATCATCTGGTCCATGCTTATGGGAGGCAGAAGAGGTTGCCTGTAATGGTTGACAGACAACAGCTTGGTCTTAGATGAATTGAAGTTGACAAGCCACTTCTTGACCCAGTTCACCACAGTGTAGATCCCGCTCTAGGTCAGCAGCGAGATTATGTCTGTCCGCCACGACAGGTTTCTTACTGGAGCGGGAGTATATTGTAGTGTCATCTGCGTAGATGCCTACTTGGGACTTGATCTCATCTGGGAGGTCGTTGATGAAAATAAGGAAGAGCGTCGGGCCCAGGATAGAGCCTTGTGGGACACCAGAATTCGTGCTGTAGGACGAAGAGGCACGCCCATTCAGAACGACCTTCATTTTGCGGTTATTTAAGAAAGATTGGATTAGGTCAAGCAGGCGACCGGTAATACCATAACCGCGTAGTTTGCATAGGAGGCCAGGGTGCCAAACCCTGTCGAAAGCCTTGGAGATGTCCAGAGCAACCGCGCGAGCCTCGTCAGACTCATCAAGGGCCTGTAGCATGTACTCCGTTACAGTTGTTAGCAGGTCGGCTGTGGACCTGTCAAAGCGGAATCCATATTGCCTGTCGGAGAACAGTTTGTGGGCGGTGAGATGATGAACTATTTCAGCATTGATTATAGCCTCGAATACTTTCCCGAATATCGGTAGAAGACTGATAGGGCGATAGTTGGATGGGTCCGAGGGTTCACCACAATTCTTAAAGACAGGAACGACTGAGGAGAATTTCCAGCATGCAGGAAAGCAGGAAGCAGAAAGGCAGTAGTTAAACAGTTTAGAGAGGACAAGGGAAAGTTCAGGGGCACACCTCTTAAGGACTATCACCGGGATTCCATCGTCTCCACACGCCTTATGGGGGTCGAGTTTTGAAATTACTCTGGATACTACTGTCGGGGTAATATATACGTCGTGCAGTTTGGCCTCAGTTTTAATAGGGAAGTCGGGTGGGTGCACTCCGGACGAGTCGAATGTGGAGTTGGATGAGAATCTGCGGGCAAAGCACTCAGCTTTGTCCGCAGATGACGTGAGAACATCAAATCCATGGATTAAAGGAGGTATTGAGGATTTCCTATTGTTGAGCACTCGTTTACAAATCCTCCAATAGTCCTTGGAGCCGAACTTGCGGTCAGCTATGTGCTGTCGCATTCTCTCAGCAAACAACTGTTTGGCGTCATTTAGGGTTCTCTTGCACTCACTGCGAGTTTTGAAAGATATCAATTTGAGAGTCTTGGTGATAAAGTAAAATCTATATGATGTTCAATTTCATATACTTTATTGATATTCGTTTAAAAAACTTTTTTTGATCTTACATTAATAGGAATGTTACAGTCTATTATATCTTGCTAAACGTTACTGGCCTACCATAAGGTTTGACTATGAAAAGTCAAAAAGCGAGAATATGGATAAGATACATCCCAGTGGCTGGTCACATTCAACGTCTCGCAGATCAAACTAATGACAATCAATTAAAACGAAGAGGACCCTGGATCGTGACAAACGGGTGTTCCTTCAGGAAGACACCGTCTCTTGAGCGCCTATAAACTCAGCCCAGACAGAAAGTGAAACTTGTACATACAATCCACTGAAAAGTGGTCGGTGTCGTGTATACCACTCCAGTGGTGTGCCTTGACTTTTCCTGCAATCCTTTGCCTTTATAAAAGCCATATCAGGCCGAAAATGGAATTTCACTGCCATAAAAGGACAGGAACTTACCAATCTTCCTTTTACAATCTCAGAAGATCCCAAAAGCGTCTCCGATGCTTTATGGAACCAACTTTCAAAAGGATGCTTTTCACTTAAATATTAACTTGTTTAAGTCTAGGGTTAACCGTTATCTTTCTCTGACTATCCCCATAAACTCTGCCTCTTACACAGTAACACTCTACCTTGAGTTGCTCTTGTTAAACATTGTAATATATATATATATATATATATTTAGAGAGAGAGAGAGTGGGAGAAAAATTTTTTGAAATCTTACGGAAAGTTACGAAATGGTATTCACCGACATATTTATTTAAAATTTATTTGTTTGAACATTAGTTCAATGAAGAATATTCGTATTTGAGTAAATACTCTCTTTTTCTATAATTAAACGGTATATATATATATATATATATATATATATATATATATATATATAGCGACCTGAATATTCGAGAAATTTCTAACAAGGTTTCTCGAAAATCAAAAATTTGTGTATCTAAGGCTTAATTCGATCTAGTCTAACTATGAATTCTTTCGCTGTCGTGTGATTAAAACACGTCAGATCAATTAGCGGCTTCACCTGTGTTGTTAAGACAGTCACAGGTTCAAATTCTGCCGAGGGATGCATATTTTTCAAACAGGATTTCTCGAATATTCAAGACGGTGGATATATATATATATATATATATATATATATATATATATATATATATATATCCACTAAAAATAATGTATAAATAAATAAATTTAATATATATTTTCCTTGGATCATTTTGCTGCTACTGTTAACCATGACAAATGCCAATAACAATAATAATAGTAGATACCTTGATACTATACCCTGCACCTCATGGCGCTCATGGCGCTCATGGCTTAACTTATTTCAGATGTCAATATGTCCACGTTTTATCTTGGCGAATTAAGATAGGTTACATAATGTCATCTTCAGTAACACAATAGCTTTTCAGCTGCCTGACCATCACCAATTCGACTTTTTCCCTAGAAGAGGGGACAGACGCACCGCGTATCTCTGTTCATGAGTGGGAGTTATTCGAGATCATCATGGCTCAATGTTAAGAGAGTTGGGATTTTTCAGTTTGAAGAGTGAAGCACCCAGTACAACTTTTGAATCAAATCCAGATACTGTGAAACACACACAACCGGAAACCTTTTGAGCGGACAGGGATATGCGACCTTAAAGTATTTCTAACTGAGCTTGTAAGGTTTTAATGCTGCTTTTATCAAAACCTGTGACCATTTCGGGTATATCCTGTTATTATTAATGTACTTAGTGTGCCCTTATCAGACTGGGCGTCATGATAGCGACATTGGGCTTCGAATATTTATATCTCAGCATAACTTTGTTGACATGCTGCTCTCATCCTATAGCAGTAATAATACAAGACAGTAGCTCCCACCAAAATGAAAAATATAGATAAAAAACGGAATTCGAATGTGGCGTGCCTCGTTGCACATTACTCCACTATGTGCCTCGTGTCGGTACTTTTTTCTCGTGTCGGTACTTTTTTCTCGTGTCGGTACTTTTTTCCAGCCTAAGATATGGTTTTGGATTGAGGGAATCGTTTTCTATGATATTTTTAATGTTTTCAAACACTTTAACGATTAATAAAAAAGTAACAAATTTTCTTAAAATATATTGTTTACCATGAAGTTCTATAATTAAAGAATTTCTAGTAATTAATAAAACATAAATTTGTTTCTTTTTAAACAGCAAGGAAAATGCTTAGGATTTCTTACTCTTGAGCATCCAACATACAACTGGCCAAGTGTAAATTCCAGTTTTTTTAAGCGTTTGGGCTTGTGATTTGTTTATAATACTCACAAATGCAGGGCTAAGTGGAAACTTGATTCTTGCGATGAGTAAATTGCCGCCATTTTACATTTTTAATTTCGCTAATGTACATCATTTGTTCTTGATTCTGTCGATTGCACAATATAGTAAAGTCAGTTGGGCACCGTCCGTGAAAAAAAAGAGCAACATGATACAATTCAATCTTTTTTTTTCTTTAATCATATCACTCCAAGCAAGGCGATAACGCCACTGATGCGTAAGTGACTACGTAAGAGTGAAAAGATTGGAAAAGAGAAAGCCGGAAACGACATCCTAACCAGGGAACAAGGGATGAGCCTCTTCACCTGTTCAATAGACGTGGGTGGAGTGTGAACCGGGCGATGGTTTAGTCTATCTACTCCAATTGAAAAAATAAACAAAAGAAAAAAGAAAAGTGAAAAGATTGGAAAAGAGAAAACCGGAAACCGCATCCTAAACAGGAAACAAGGGATAAGCCTCTTCACCAAGACAGTGCAGAGGTTTCAGAAAGAGTTGGATGAGTCTAAATGTGATTACGAAGGTATGGAAAAACTCACTCTGATCGTTCTTATAAGAAAAGAACCCCCAATATTGATGGTGAGATCCACGGAGGTCCACATCAAGTGCCTTGTGGAGTCAGTGCTGGCCTGTGTCAAGAGGATAACTGCTGGAAGACCTTACAGGATTCTGCACCATGCCACTCAAGCAGGAGGACCCAGTCATGGCTGTCAGACAATTTCTGTGACAACATCTCACCCCTTACACCTGGCCACATAATTCATCAAACAGCAACACACATTTGTGAGGAGCTGTTGAGTGAGAAACCAACAAAATTCCTTTCAACACTGAAGATGGACTGAAAGCAAAGATTATAGCAGCATTCACCAACTTCAACAAGGAGATCGTTCAGAAGAGATGCAGGAGCTTCTGAAGTCGTCGGAAGATCGTGGTTAAAGACAATGGAGATTTTTAATGAAATTTACTCTTTAGCATTTCAAGATATTTTTGTGTAATTTTGGTAAACATATCTTAAAATGAGAGATCTGTGTCGTTTTCATTTTCGCGTAATTTAGACGACAATTTATCCATTGCACACTGTATGCATAAAAGGTTAAAGAAAAGATGTGCAAAAACAATATTAATTTTTTATTGAATAACTATTTGTTATTTTAACTACTGAGCTGTTTTTTTTAAATAGAGCAAGTATTTTGCATATTAAATAATAAAAAATTTAATTTTTCCAAAAGTATCAATAAAAATTTATTGTATTAAGCTACACACCCTAGAAAAAACAACTATACTTTGTAACTCCTTAACTGTTTAAAATTTATATATATATATATATATTTTCATATAGATAGGTGTGAGTTTGTAACCCTGGGTTTCACGCTCTGACGATCGCAAAAGCGTGAAACCCAGGGTTACAAACTCACACCTATCTATATGAATATGTTTGCTCTATCACTGATATAGGGGCGCTTTTAAATAAGTACCACGCATATATAATATGTAAACAATATAATATATATAACAAATTACATATTTATATATATATATATATATATATATATATATATATATTGATATTTATAATTATGTACATACACTTTTCTCACACACACACACACACACACACACACACACATATATATATATATATATATATATATATATACGTAATTACAATAAAGCAGCACTAATTATTATAGACTAATGTCCGAAAAACCAATGCTAACCTATCAGTAAATAAATTCAATCGTCAATAACCCAACGAGGACTACCTTGTAGGTTAAATAAAGGGGAAGAAAAAAGAAACAAACCAAACACAAGAACAATGCGTCAAGTGCTTGTTTGAAAGAAAAAAAACCAAGACGAAAACCTTAACAGTAAAGTGCTCTATACGAAAGTACGAAAGTAGAGCAAAAATCGTCAGGGCCCTGAAGATCCGTTGTGTGAAACTGTGGTCGGTGTTGGCTCATTTTTAGATTTAGTATACTATATATATATATATATATATATATATATATATAAAGTTACGCAATCTTTTTCTCCTGTTACAGTATTGGACGATGTTTGCTGTAGAAAAAGTGAACTATTCTGAACATTTTTGTTATCTTTTTTATTTTTGTTTAACGGAAACTATTTTTAAGTCCTGCAACATATTTTATTTTTACCCTTTAACAAACAGTAGGTGACAGTTTGCAAAATCAAGTTGAGGGAAACTTTAAATATATCACGTACAAATCTATTTTAAAAGTGTGCGATTATCTTCCTTACCCAGCAATCTATGTCGCCACTAAACACACAACCTAAAGAAACTTAAACAGTTGGCTTCTTGTCGTGGAATAGCGATTAGCTAGCAATACTCGCAGGCCATTATTTCTGTAGTTCAGCAGAGAGTGGATCTTAGCACGCATGACCTTATGCTAAACAAAGCTAAGTCTAGCAAATACCTTTTTAAACTCTAGACTTGTTTTAATCACAGACTAAAAAGCGAGTCAGAAGTAAATATCACAAAAGAAAATATTTTCGAAAATTATTAATGCTATAATGTACTCGATACCCACTGAATACCGAAGACTTTTGTCCTTTGTTCCAGACTTAGATTCCCTTAGTAAATGGCAATATTTGAGTTATAATGTTGTGCTAGTTAACAAGTTAGTCACTTTGGGTTAAACTAAGCTTAGTAAATACTCCGAATCATTTTTTGTGAAGACTTGTTGTCAGAAAAATAATTCTGTTACTTACATATTTATAAATATGGAAATTACAATATATACACTTTCTCAGTAAACTTTATAAAGAGTTATATATATATATTCATTAACTATTTTATTTTAAAATATATAGTTCTATAATTAAGAAATTTTTAGAGACCAGAATATGGATTTTGACTCGTTTTTAATACTAACTGGTCAGAACGGAACTTACCAAAAACAAAAGTGTTTTCTTTTATGCTTAGTGGCTATTCCCGTGGCTTTTCAAAATCATCTTCATGCCTTCATCATGTATATCCCTCGACACAGGTAAAGTACATGCTTTTCTCTTTATAACTCTCCATATGTACATTAATCAAGTAGGCATATTTATCAAGTAAATACAAATAGTTTCCGGTTTTAGTCAAAATATTTATGTAAATTACAAGTATTTTATTTCTTTACTGAAAACAAAATGGAATTTATTTTTGCATCGCTAAAAATTATTTTTGAAAGTTAACCATTCTTCTTCTTCATGTGCCGAGTCCCTTCAGGACGTAAGTGATCATGGACTTCCATTTGGCCCTGTCTTTCGTCGCTCTCAAAATTCTTCCTCTTGGCATCTCTCCCGCTCTGCCATCCATTTGCTCAGACTTATCAAGTAGGTGTCACACTGCTTTCTCCTGTCTCTCTTTCCAGCACTCTCTTCTTTGTTGCCAATAAGATTTTCCTGTCTCTCGGTACTCTGGTTAGCTTCTGAAATGTGTCCTTGGCCATGCTAAATGTTCAACATCGTACTTTACATCCTCTTTCAGAACGCTTCCCATGTATTTAAATTTCTTTACTTGTTTTATTTCTGGTTTCTCTAACCTGTGGTTAACATTTGAGGTGTTCTTTTTGCTGATGACCATATGTTCAGTTTTCTTGAAGTTTATACTCAGTCCTTTCTTCTCGCTTTCTCTTGATACCTTCTGTAGAAGGTCCTGTATTTTCTTTTCCGTGTCTGCTATCGTGTTATCCGCATATCTTACATTATATATATATATATATATATATATATATATGCTCTCATTACGATTGAGCTCTCTAGAAAGGAAATTTTAAAAAAACGGTTACCTACTTTTTTTTTATCATATCACCCCGAGCAAGCGGTAACGCCACTGATGTGCAGGGGTCTACGTAAGAGTGAAAAGATTAGAAGAGAGAAAGCCGGAAACCACATCCTACACAGAGAACAAGGGATGAGCCTCTACACCTGTTCAATAGACGTGGGTGGAGTGTGAACCGGGCGATGCAATTTATGCATTACTCTCAGCAATAAATTGAGTTCTTTCGTTGACTGGCGTGTGTATACCATACTTATATACAACACGCTAAAATTTCCTTTCTCTGATTCCATATGCCTATAGCTTAGGGGTTAGCGACTCCTACTAATACCAAATCGGTCGAGTTTCAACCCCAGCCAGAAGCAAGTAGATGTCTAGCCGCACTGATGAGCTGTGATACAGTAAATCAGGCTTGCATGTGGATGACGAATATATATATATATATATATATATATATATATATATATATATATATATATATTCACGCTCTAACACCCTGATTGAGCACTCTGGAAGAATGGTAGACTTTGAAAAACAGTAACTACTCTAGCATCTACGCATCGTTCATTCAGCAAGGAATTAGAACACTCTCAGCTATTGGGCGTATATAAAGATAATATACACGCTAAAAGTCTGCCTCCATCTACCGATCGCCCGTAGCTCAGAGGTAGAATTCGGTCGGGTTTCAATCCTGGGTAAAAAGCAATCGGCTGTCTAACCGTACTGATGAGCTGTGATACAGCGAAACAGATCTGTCTGCGGATGACTATATATATATATATATATATATATATATATATATCCTACGTCTCTCTATAGAATGACCCAATTTCACACACTAAGCAATCATCAGGTGCATATTATGAACTGACTTTTGGGATTTGAATTTTTTGGTTTTCGCGTTGTTCATGGTTATAAAACTATATTATAATATACTATTGTTTTTTTTAATTATATAATTCAATTTAACTTAAAACTTTAAAACGATATTAAATCTCAAAAGTTGAATTAATTTATTAATTAACAGAGCATTTTTGGAGCAGAGGGTTTACATTTAATGTCTATGGGTCAAGAAGATTTACTTGTTTTTAGTTTAGGGGAAAACAAAAAAAGAAATAATGATGTAAAAATGTCTACATAGAAGAAACAATATTAATCCGTATCAGTGTATTTGATCAGATATTTATTTCTATGTTTGCATGTCATTACCAATTCACTTTTGTATGTATAATTAACAAATCTAGCATCTATACTGATGGCGATGTTAAATTTTATTTTGGTTCAACTGAGAACCAATGGAAATACCGTTACTACAATCAACCAAAAATTTTAAGCAATAATTAATACAGCAAAATTACTGTCATTTCAAAATATTTCTGGTAATTAAAATAAGAAAAACCCAATTATCTGGAATGACATCACAAAAAAAAACAAATTTTATAATGGAAAAGGAAATAGTGTAATTTACGTATTTTAGAAAAACTTGTTATCTTAAAATACTTAAATAGCTTAAATTTACTAAACAAAAAACTGAATTGATGATTACAGGCAAACAGAGAAATAAATATCTGTTCAAATACGTTGACCCGGTTCAACATATATTTTTCTATGTAAACCTGATTACATTATTATTATTATTATTATTATTATTATTATTATTATTATTAATTTATTTATATATATATATATATATATATATATATATATATATATATATATATATAAATTAATGGGTCAAGAATATATATATATATATTCCATTTTTAAACGAGTTATATATATATTCCATTTTTAAACGAGTTATTTTGCTACACAGGTTTGTATCATGAGTGGTGTCTTCCGGCGATTTTTAATAAAAAATCTTTTATTAAAATCGTCTGAAGACACTATTCATGATTGAAACCTGGATAGCGAAATATGGTTGATCAACAGGATAATGAAAACTTAAATTCTAACGGCTAAATGCTAAATCTGCCGTGAGGTCAAAGAGTCCTGTTGATCAACCATTTTAGCTACCCGCACCACTCCCTTCAAAACCTCAACTATCAATACGCATGACCGGTTCACCTATCACTAACCCCAACCATCACCCTAACACAACTAACCGAATATAAGAAAAGAGGCCTTCCATTCCTACATATTCCGTCTGAAGAGACATTGAACTTTCAATGTCGAAACAAATGTACCTTTGTAATGGATATTTATAAAAAATATGTACATGTTCTAAAATATAATTTATAATTAATATATATATATATATATAATGCAGTTGAATACAACAACAAATCTGGAATCTTAAAGATTAAAAGTTTTGGAAAACCTTGGTAGGTGTATTGAGTTGACAATCAGAGATAACCAATGAAGTAGATATTAATAGATGTAGATATCAAGAAATAAATAAGCGAGAACAAAGCAAAATGATGAGATTTATAAGGAATTCACTAAACACCAAAATCTCATTCTTGCGCGATTTAAAAAAATCCGAAAAATCAAAATTACCCTAAGATACTGCTATGGCTTTTTTGTTTCTTTTTTTTGTTTTTTGTTTTTTTTGTTTTTGTTTTGTTTTTTGCGATTATGTTCCCTTTATTTGTTTCGGTTCGTTTTTTTTTTTTGTTTTTTTTTAGCAAAAAATTTTGATCAAATGAACGTTCGATGCCGGTATAGTATGTGGTGGGCCTACCCGGTTTGAATGTGTCCTACCTCAGTAATATATATATATATATATATATATATATATACAGAAAATCTGAGCAAGAGCCAAAAACCTACCACGGTTTCGCCTTTCGTATTGAGCGCTTTAGTGTTAAGGTTTTCGTCTTGGGTTTTTTTCTTTCTTACGAGTGCTTGACTTTTTGTTCATGTACTCCGTTTGTTTCTTTTTTTTTACTTCCCCTTCTTTTCCCTCCGAGTTCGTTCTCGGTGGGTTGTACAAGAAAATTTAAATTATAGCTTAATTAATACTAGTTTCGGCAGAGTTAGTTCTGTTACTATTGGTATTGTTGTTGCTATAGTTAATATATATATATATATATATATATATATATATATATATATATATATATAAGTATTTGACTATTTATTGAAACTAATTATTTTTCCTTAACCCTAACCCTCACCAGACAGCTATAATACGTCCTTATAATACGCTTTTTAAGGTAGGCCACACACTATATGAGTGACACAATTTCGTAAGCCACATACTATACCAGCACTGAACGTTCTTTATATTTTATATCAATTATAAATAATTGATCCGCGTGTTAATAAATTTTATAGCACCCAATTCGTCCGAAAATTTTGCCGTGTGAGGAAGTGATTTAAATTTAATGACTGATTGAATTTTTTTTTTTTTTTTTTCATGTGAAGCTGTTCAGTTGAGTCAGCTTCGAACGCCACAGAACAGATTCGGAATGTGTCGCATATGTTATTTGTCAACGTAACTATTCCCAACAGTTTGAAAGAAGGTAACAACTCAGAGTTTGGTGACCCGAAAACATCACTTGGCAATTCTTGCAGTTTCTATAAGATATCGGAGATTAATCAGAAATCCAAAGGTAGAATTAAAGAATTTACGGCTTCAGTGATTCCTTGTGATAAATGGATCTACGACAAATCGCAGTTTGTGGCTACTGCAGTCACCAAGGTTTGATCCTTTCATTCTTTTCCCATTTAGTCAATTTAAGAAACTATTGCTAAAAATAATTAATAAATGCTTTTATTTAAATAATTAAAACAGGATTAATATTTAAAACGGGATTCTATTGTCAAATAATTATATAAATATTCAAAACAGTATTAAAAGCAAGTGTAATGATAAATAACTATTTAAAGTTTTAAGACTGGATTAAAAGCAATGACCAAATGTATATGATCAGTTTTACTATTGAAAATTTGCGAAAAATCTTATACTTCTTGTTTTCTCTTTTATCACATAGTTTTCAAAATTAAAAGTCACTGCTAATAAATATTTTATTAAGATGTATGAATATAAAAGGTTTCAGAATGGGTTCCCCGTCATGCTTAGACTCGTATTTTTTAATCACTGTTCCCTGTTTAGGATGTGGTTTCCGGCTTTCTCTTTTCCAATCTTTTCACTCCTTTTTCTTTTTTTTCTTTTTCAATTGGAGTAGATAGACTAAACTATCGCCCGGTTCAAACTCCACCCACGTCTATTGAACAGGTGAAGAGGCTCATCCCTTGTTCCCTGTTTAGGATGTGGTTTCCGGCTTTCTCTTTTCCAATCTTTTTCACTCTTACGTAGCCCCCTGCACGTCGGTGGCATTGCCGCCTTGCTCAGGGTGATATGATTAAAAAAGAAATCTCTTCGTGCAAGGCAGTAAAACAGAAAGAGTTACTGAGTATAAAAGAATAAGAAAAATGATAGATTAT
The DNA here is from genome assembly GCA_037127315.1 of Ascarosepion bandense. Taxonomy (NCBI): domain Eukaryota; kingdom Metazoa; phylum Mollusca; class Cephalopoda; order Sepiida; family Sepiidae; genus Ascarosepion; species Ascarosepion bandense. The sequence continues at coordinate 47,116 of JBBBDQ010028960.1, forward strand.
TCAAGACTGAGAACAATAAAATTGTAATCAAGAAAACAGTAGATAACGATTGACATTGCATTTAAATTTTTGACAGTCAAATTTGGATGGAAAGTATGGAGCCGGAAGGGAGCTTCACATGTGAGAAGTGCGAGAGAAGTAATTGTTAGCATAGAACTTAGAGTTACACTTAGAGAATCCAATTGTGAATTAATGAGACCTTGCTGCCAATTTAGTACTGCGCTTAAACTCATGAAGTCATCGCGAATTGTTCATCTAAACAATTACCATTAAAATATTTACAGAAAAGGCACAGGGAAGCTACATTACGAAAGGGACTGAAGCTGAGATGCCAAGTCAAGACCAATAATATTGCAGATGAGCAGATGATTACATGAAACTTCGGATGCTACCGAATCTACTTTTCATGTACCGTGTTCTTTCAGGACGTTCGCAATCATGGCTCTATTTATTGTCCTCTCCGTTCCTTTCACTCACAGTAACCTCTTGCATGTTAGTAACTTTTTATCGACTTGCTCGGGGTAAAATGATTAAAATAATATTTTGCCTCTCATTATCTAAATCTAAACTTATTTATAAATTGAAATTTGTCTGTGTGTGTGTGTCCGTTACCTATAGACTCCGAAGCGGCTGAACCGATTTTCTTGAAAATTTACACAGTTGTACTATAAGCGTCTGCGAGTGTTCTTAGCTAGGTTTTGTGTCGAGATACCCCCGATAAATATCGAAAATCAATAATCGAAAAAATCGGGTTATAGAAGGAGTGGTCCGATTTTAATCAAAGTTGATACACTCATAGACATAAGAAACGATATTCAGAAGTTTCAAAGGTTGCAGTTCTTACAATAGTGCAGAAAATCGATAATGTATATATAAAAGGCAAGATGTTTGTGTGTGTGTGTCTGTTTATCTGCCTGTGTGTCTGTATTTTTTTTCAGCTCTTTTATTTTAGTTTTTACTTCCGGTTTGGCTCTAAGTAGGCATAATTGTAGTTCTTAGTCTCAGCCATGATACCATTTACTCAGAGGACTTATTTAGCCTTCAAAATTCAGTTTACGGCGAAAAAAACCTATTTGATATCGATACCAGGAAATCAAAATTTGACTTGCATCCATTCATTTTTCTTTCAGTCTACGGTTTCGCTTTAACTGGAAACAACTATTGCTTTTTAGTCTTTCGTGCCAACGTCCAAAGAGTCTGAGCTCCAGGACCATGGATTAGTTTTAAATCTCTCATTACACCCGAGCAACACCGGGCTATACTGCTAGTATATATATATATATTAGGTACGATTGGTAAATTGTCGCAATTATTTTATTGTTTCAAATATTCATTACACCCGAGCAACACCGGGCTATACTGCTAGTGCAGAATAAATGCAGTGAATGAAAAATAGAAATTTGCTTTGCTTATTGTATTTTCTTTTTCAGTTCAATCTGGTGTGCGATAGAGACGCTTATCGCCAAATTATCTTCATGTCACATTACATCGGCGCTGGAATTGGCGCATTTGTTACGGGATACAGCACAGATAGGTAGGCATCTTGCAGATATACTATTAACACGAAACTATTTCCACTGACGTAATGTTAAATCCTCATTAAATGTTCGCCTACAACTGCCTTGTGCCAGACGCTTAATTATATCCAAGAAATTAAGTGATATCAAGCAATTTCTAAAGAAGCAGTGGATTTTTTAATCTATTAATCCTGCTAATTCGATCGCTTTAAACGTGATAGTAGCTTTAAGCGAAACTCTTCTCGTCATAGACTCTCGAATTTTTCCATATCTACTCAGTTTTCTTTCAAAACATAAACGAAGCAATTTCTAAAGAAACAATAGATTGTTTTTGTTGTTGTTGTTGCTGTTGTTGCTTTCCCAATATATAAAGATATAAAGTGATGAACTTTGTTGGATTAATAAATAAAAAATCCTTAATTTTTTAGATACATGTCAACGATATGAATTCATTTCCTCTCAGTTATGGGTTAAATAGTAGGATCTGTATCTGAAAAATTTCATTGTTGTTCTCAAAAAATTGTTAATGAAATGTTCACTCACAAAGAAAAGAATTATTCTTAAAATTCAAAATATATTTTAGCTTCAAATAACCCAAGGTTGGTAAACCGTGACAATATGTCAATCACTCTATTCTAGTCAAAAATTTTAAACCTGGTTGATGTGTCTAAGGAAAAGAAAGTCTGCGAAATCATAAAAGTAGCGATTTCAGCAGCTCACGAGGCAGAAGAGGAGTAAAACTCCAGAGTAGTGCCCATAATAAGTTGCGTACTTGGAACAATCCTTAAAATACTAGATGCACGACTGAAGAAATTGAAAATACAAGGAACGATTGAAAGTGTCCTGATTACAGCAGCAGTGAGTCTGCAAACATACCGTGGAAAGTGCTGGAAATCAGAGGTGATTAATTTTTTCCAAAATACTTGCAAAAACCGACAAAGTTCGAGCTTAAACTTTTAAACAAATAAGAAACAATAATGACTGCGCAGAGAAGATCTGAAAAGAGATACTTTATTATTGCAGTCCATAACAATCGCGTCAAGATGAGGGTTGACAAATTCCAGAATCACAATAGATACCACCTCCATGAAGAAAGGGATAAAATAGTAAATCCTATAGTCACTATAGCAGATTAGCTCAGAAAAAGTACTGATTATTACATTTTGAACCTCTAGAAGTCTATGGTCACATGTTTTTTTTTTTGTTTTGTTTTTCTTTAATCATTTTACCCCAAGCAAAGCATTCTACTGCCGCTATTGCGCTTGGGGCTACATAGGGGAAGATAAATAGAAAGAGTGGTTAAGTATAGGAAATGTCAGAAGCGGGGGGTGATAGATAGTTGGGTGGGTGGGAAGAGTGTTTGAAAGAATGGAAGCGAATTAGTGTGTTAGGAGGTGTCTATTGACCTTATATTTAAACTGTTATTTATTCTTCATACCTCAATAATATAGAAGAGATATTCTGGAGGGAGAAGAGATATTCGTACCTTTTCCAAGGGTATTTGTGTGTAAGTGAATATAATGGATTCAACTGGAATTCGAACTCAGCTCTCCAATTTCTCATTCCGAGTCAATATCCATTGCACCACAGTAATCTCAATTCAAGAAATGATTTGGGTGTTTATATTTCTCCATCTTTATTATTTAACCACGAGATATATTCCCTGTGTTTCTAAAGATAGGTGATTTTCTAATCGTGTCAACCCAAGCAAGACGGTACCGCCACTGATGCGCAGGGGGCTACAGAAGAGTAAAATTTTAGACATGAGGAGAGTGAAGAGAAAGACGGACCAGTTACAGAAAGGGCAAGAGAAAGATGGAAACACAGGTGTGAAGACAGTTGCGAAGGTAGCGAGAAAGGAAAATAACAAGATATACAGGGTGATGTAGAAAAGACTGGAGTCAAGTGGATAAGAGATGGGTATTGACATTGCACTTACATTCCTGGAGGTTGTAGTCGTCAGGAAAGCAAGTATATGGAAGGGAGTTCCACAGGTGGGAAGTGCGAGAAAAGAAACTGTTGGAGTAAAATTATTGGCTGCATTTGGTTGATCTAACTGTAAATGGGTGGGATCTTGTTGCCAGTCTGGTTGCACGAGTAAATTCTTGTGGCGGAGACACCAGTGACTTAAGTTCCTCGGAACAGAAGTCATGAAAGTATGGGACACCCAGTGAGGATCGAAATATTAAAATAGAAGTACCGTTTTTTTTTGTTTTTTTTTCAATTTATCGTCAAAGTTCAAGTTGTCTTATAAACCTTATCAATAATACGCTATAAACCTTTATCAGTAATACGCTATAAACCTTTATCAGTAATACGCTATAAACCTTTATCAGTAATACGCTATAAACCTTTATCAATAATACGCTATAAACCTTTATCAGTAATACGCTATAAACCTTTATCAATAATACGCTATAAACCTTTATCAGTAATACGCTATAAACCTTTATCAATAATACGCTATAAACCTTATCAATAATACGCTATAAACCTTTATCAGTAATACGCTAATATGAGTATTAAGGTTATTAAAGTTCATTTTACATAGCCATCTAGATAAAATTCAGTATAATTGCAGCTATTTGTGTGATGAGCAAGGAGAACAATTCCATCAGGATATCAAAACAATGAAAGAACGCTACCGGGGGCGGTGGGACAAATGATGGCTGACAAATGCTGGTGTATCAAAAGAGACTTAAATAACACTGAACATGACAGACAATCAGGACAGAAAAACGTTTTACTATAATTCTTATGTTCACGAAGTTTTATTTCTGCTGTTACTTTATTAAATGAAAACACTTGTTGGTCTTTGTATATTCAATCGTGTTATTTTTAAAAACTTAGGGTCTGATTGTTATTGAAAAAATAGTATTTCTCAATAAGCCGACCATTATTTCTGGGTTTAAATTGAGAAGGTTCTGCGATTTTGCTTTGAAAAATATTGTTCATCAGTCAATGTCATATATACAGAAAACAAACGGAAAAATGCTTTCTTTCCAAAAATGAGGCGTTTTTTGGAGCAAAACGGTAGCTAACCAAGAAAAAGTAAGATCATTTCAGATTCAGTGCCCTTAAATTAGCTAAAAAAAATGGTTGGTGTTTTGACATCATTTCAATTTTTTTTAACAAGTGTAATAATGCGATTACACTAAAGTATAGATTAAACATTAGAAGAGCAGCTTTTAGAATAAAATAAAATAAATAAAAACACTAGTAAAATTAAAAAGGAAAATAAAAAAATGGAATAAATACATTTTTCCTTCCTTATGACTGCATCATATGGAAATACAATTTTTTTAAGTCAAAACATTCCAAATCGTTTAATTGCTAACCAGAAACAAATGGATAAAATAAACAGTTCAAATTATGACGAAATTTCCTCTTTGTTTGGTTGAATTAAGAGCAAATGATTTAAACTCTTTTAACAGTAAAAAAAAGGACTCTGAGCATGACATCTCGAGGAATATAATTCTAGCCAAAGAAAAAGCGGTCGACCGAAATTTAGATGGAGTTTCCAGAAAGAGGAAACTATTTGCCCAAAGTCTGATAGATGGTTCTATTTAAATATAGTCAGACTGGATCGAAAAATTTAGAAAATAGATACATGTAAACTCGTAATCAGGCACAAACGGAAGAATATTATAAAGAATTATACCATGGTGTAGATAATTTTAATTAACAGACATCAATTCCTGAAAACAAACAAGATATATCATGTAGGATAAAAGGAAGACAAAAAATTAGACAAATTCATGCAGTGTTCTTTCAGTAGAGTTTTGATGCTATTATAAAATTTCTACAGTTTCTTTTCAATAAAATATTAAGAAAATCACATCCTAAAGCTTTCAGAGAGCTGTAACATATATGAGAATGATCAAAATGTGAAAAAAATAAATAAACTTAATTAGCGTGTATTAGGAAAGTGACGATTCGCTTTGGATACGGACATATGATCGTTGATCCTTGGAAACCCTCTGACCAGAGATGCAGTTATATCACAGCTCCGAAGCCCAGTCTGCTCCACTGTGCTAGATAGCCACTGACTCTACAATTGAAAAGTTTTGTTTTTAATACAGCTGGGTATCTAAACTGCCCTCCTCATCAGTAAAACCTGATGGGAAACCATCTTAGCCACCGCCGACCATGCGACAAGTAGGACTGAGTTACATAGTACCACAAACCAGTTATATCGCTGCATCTATCAGCCAGACAGAGAAGCCGTTGAACAAATTCTTATATTCCAATAACTGAACTTAGTGAATTCAGCAAACCACTTCTTACTGTATTCATATATTTTACTAAAACTTTTCGTAGCTTTAAAATAGAAAAATAGACTATTTTAATGTTATCGAACAGTTTTAGTAAAATATATAAATACAATATGTCAATGGTTTCCAAACATTTTTTTCTAAGATGCATTTTTAGAAAAAAAATTCTCTCTTGTCTCACCAAATTTTATGTGATAAAAAGTACATTTAAAAATAAAAAACAGAAAGTTAAAGATTGATAACCGCGGATTCAAAGCCAGAAGATTATCATTGATAACTCTCTCTTCCAATTTGCAGACTCTAATAACGAATTCAGCAGATTTACAAAGATCGAAAGGAGTGTAAGACAAGGATGCGTCTTTTCACCGGATCTATTTAACTTGTACAGCGAGAATATTTTGAGGACCCTAGAAATTAAGCCAAGATTCGTCATCGGAGGCTACATTTTAAACAATATAAGGTACGCAGATGATACAGTGCTGATAGCAGACACAGAAAGGAAACTACAAGATCTTCTACAGAAGGTAGCTGAAGAGAGTGACAAGAAAGGACTACAAAGAAACTGAAAAAAAACCAAATGCATGGTCATCAGTAAAAAGGGAAGCCCAATATGCCAAATACAGGTTTGGGATACTAAAATTAAACAGGTACAAAAATTTAAATACCTGGAAAGTGTTCTAACAGAAGACGGAAAGTGCGACACAGAGATCCGAAGGCGAATTGGCATGGCAAAGGAAGCATTCCAGAAGTTCAGTAAAGTATTAAGAAACAGGACAATTTCACTAGAAACAAAAAAGAGAATACTGGATTGCTATGTGTTGTCAGTTCTTCAATGTGGCAGTGAATGCTGGACAATGTCATCAAAGATGAAGGGAAAACTTGAAGCAACTGAAATGTGGTTCTACGGAAGGATGGTGCAGATTTCATGGATAGAGCATGTGAGCAATGATGAGGTTTTAGAAATGATGAAAACGAAAGGAAAATTAATACTGAGCATCAGGAAGAGACAGCTGAAGTTCCTAGGACATGCAATGAGGAAAGAAGGCTTGGAGAACCTGATACTAACAGGCTAGATAGAGGGAAAAAGAGACAGGGGTAAAGCATCGGATAACATATCTGAAGGACCTAATCAAGTGGATGATGGAACGAGAGTTGCATGGTGTAACAGGAAAAGGCGTGCTAAGAGCCACCAGGGATAGGCAGACGTGGAAAGCCATGATCGTCTACGTCCTGAAAGGACAGGGCACATAAAAGAAGAAGAAGAAGAATTACTAGATTCTTAATACTTGTTTCATGCAAAAATATCAATGATGAATTCGGACAATAATTTTTTATAATTATTTATACTGGGACTTATGCATGCAATTGCAAGTAATCCATAATAATATTCTAAATCTTGAAATCATATTTGTTTATCAGGCGTGAATTAGTTCAAATTAGTGTCCAATGGAATGACAGTGTAGGAATACTGTGTTTCGTCCATTTTTCAAAGGGGTGAGCCTACCTGCATCGAGAATCAAAATTACCTGAATACAAATAATTGTACCAACGAGGAAAACGCAACTACTTAAACCAGTTTGCAAACTGTCCAACAATACCGTTAAAACAACATTTTAAAAGACTTATCAGAAGTCCTGAAAGCGAAGAATTAAATACATATTAAAATCTTGCCCGATAGCAAAGTTAATTTAGGACTATGAGGATGCATTAATAATCATTGAAACACTGAGAAGTTCCCCAAATAAAAATAGACTAGAAAATGATGAATAAAATATGCAAATGACATAGTGCTGATAGCAAACACTAAAATACCTCCTACTAAAGGACACTAAAACACCTCCTACTAAAGGACACTAAAATACCTCCTACTAAAGGACACTAAAATACCTCCTACTGAAAGACACTAAAATAACTCCTACTAAAGGACACTAAAATACCTCCTACTAAAGAACATTTAAACACCTCCTACTAAAGAACACTAAAACACCTCCTACTAAAGGACACAAAAATACCTCCTACTAAAGGACACTAAAACACCTCCTATTAAAGAACATTTAAACACCTCCTACTAAAGAACACTGAAACATCTCCTACTAAGGGACACTAAAATGCCTCCTACTAAAGAACACTAAAACACCTCCTATGAAAGGACACTAAAATACCTCCTACTAAAGAACAGTAAAACACCTCCTACTAAAGAACACTGAAACACCTCCTACTAAAGAACACTAAAACACCTCCTACTAAAGGACACTAAAATACCTCCTACTAAAGAAAACTAAAACACCTCCTACTAAAGAACACTAAAATACCTCCTAGTGAAGGACATGAAAATGCCTCCTACTAAAGGATACTAAAACACCTCCTACTAAAGAACACTAAAACAACTCCTGCTAAAGAACACTAAAATACCTCCTACTAAAGAACACTAAAACACCTCCTACTAAAGGACACTAAAATGCCTCCTAATAAAGAACACTGAAACATCTCCTACGAAAGGACACTAAAATGCCTCCTACTAAAGAACACTAAAACACCTCCTACTAAAGGACACTAAAATACCTCCTAGTGAAGGACATGAAAATGCCTCCTACTAAAGGTCACTAAAACACCTCCTACTAAAGGACACTAAAATACCTCCTACTGAAAGACACTAAAATAACTCCTACTAAAGGACACTAAAATACCTCCTACTAAAGAACATTTAAACACCTCCTACTAAAGAACACTAAAACACCTCCTACTAAAGGACACTAAAATACCTCCTACTAAAGAAAACTAAAACACCTACTACTAAAGGACACTAAAATACCTCCTAGTGAAGGACATGAAAATGCCTCCTACTAAAGGACACTAAAACACCTCCTACTAAAGAACACTAAAACACCTCCTGCTAAAGGACACTAAAATACCTCCTACTAAAGAACACTAAAACACCTCCTACTAAAGGACACTAAAATAACTCCTACTAAAAGACACTAAAATACCTCCTACTAAAGGAAACTAAAACACCTCCTACTAAAGGACACTAAAATACCTCCTAGTGAAGGACATGAAAATGCCTCCTACTAAAGGACACTAAAACACCTCCTACTAAAGAACACTAAAACACCTCCTGCTAAAGGACACTAAAATACCTCCTACTAAAAGACACTAAAGTACCTCCTACTAAAAGACACTAAAACCCCTCCTACTAAAGGACACTAAATTACCTCCTACTGAAAGACACTAAAATAACTCCTACTAAAGGACACTAAAATACCTCCTACTAAAGAACATTTAAACACCTCCTATTAAAGAACACTAAAACACCTACTAAAGGACACAAAAGTACCTCCGACTAAAGGACACTAAAACACCTCCTACTAAAGAACACTAAAACACCTTCTACTAAAGAACACTAAAATACCTCCTTCTAAAGGACACTAAAATACCTCCTACTAAAGAACACTAAAACACCACCTACTAAAGGACACTAAAATACCTCCTACTAAAGAAAACTAAAACACCTCCTACTAAAGGACACTAAAATACCTCCTAGTGAAGGACATGAAAATGCCTCCGACTAAAGGACACTAAAACAACTCCTACTAAAGAACACTAAAACACCTCCTGCTAAAGGACACTAAAATACCTCCTACTAAAGAACACTAAAACACCTCCTACTAAAGGACACTAAAATACCTCCTACTAAAGGACACTAAAATACCTCCTACTAAAGAACACTAAAACACCTCCTACTAAAGGACACTAAAATACCTCCTACTAAAAGACACTAAAATACCTCCTACTAAAGGAAACTAAAACACCTCCTACTAAAGAACACTAAAATACCTCCTAGTGAAGGACATGAAAATGCCTCCTACTAAAGGACACTAAAACACCTTCTACTAAAGAACACTAAAACACCTCCTGCTAAAGGACACTAAAATACCTCCTACTAAAGAACACTAAAACACCTCCTACTAAAGGACACTAAAGTACCTCCTACTAAAAGACACTAAAATACCTCCTACTAAAGGACACTAAAACCCCTCCTACTAAAGGACACTAAAACACCTACAGAATGTCGCGAAGGAAAGCGAGAAGAACGGATTAAACATAAACTAGAAGACAGAAGAAGCCAAAAATGAGCCTAAAATGCCAATTCAGTCAATCAATTAAGTGCCATACGTGATACACGCTTGGGCGATCATGTCTCGAAAGAGACATAACTGACTGGGCAGAAGATTATCCCGCAGTAGGTTGCCATTGCTTTCTGCGGTAGACTGGTTGCCTGCCAAGGCTATAGAACCCAATCTGTCCTGTTATTTAACCCATAACTGGAGGGAAGAAACGGATTAGTACCTTTCCCAATGGTATTTGCGCGTAAGTGAATGCAATGAATTCAACTGGAATTCGAACTCCGATTTGGCTCTCCGATTTCTCGTTCCGAGCCGATATTCACTGCGCCACAACGCACATCCGATTACAGGTCGGAAATACTAAAATCAAGCGGGCACAGAAATTTAAATACGTGGGAAGTGTTCTAAGAGAGGACTGAAAGTGCTACACTAGGATCCGAAGGCCTATTGGTATCGCCAACGACGCATTCCAAAAGCAGAGAAGAGTACTGAGACAGGAAAATTTTCTTGGCAACAAAGAAAAGAGTGTTATGTGATATTTGCCCTCCTATATGGCAGCGACTGCCGTCTGTCTCCTCAAAGATAAAGGAAAGACTCAAAGCAATAGAAATGTAGTTCTGCAGAAGGATGCTGAGGATACCATGGACTGAAGATGTGAGCAACGACGAGGTTTTGGAGAGAATGAAATCAAAAAGGAAACTTATACTTAAAGATAGTTGAAGTTTCTGGGACACGTAGTGAGGAAGGGTGGTTTAGAGATTCTGATATTCACAGGGCGGTTAGAGTGAATAAGAGACGGGGGGAAACAGCCCGTAATATACTTAATGGGCTTAAGAAAATGGATGAAAGTGTAGAGTTTTGGAGAAATACCAAAACAAACCTTATTAAGAGGTACAAGGAACAGGAAGCTGTGGAGGACTATGATCGTCTACGTTCTGAAAGAATACGGCACATAAAAAAGAAGAATTTGGATCTTCTTTCTTTCCGCTGGTGGTCTGTGAATTCTTGCTGTCACTTGATCGCGTTGCTTTAGCCGCCTTAGAAATAATTATTGCATTATTCCTTTCAGCTGTAGACCAATGCGTAGAAAGCTAAACTCACAAGCTGTTGTAACTGAAATCTGCTCCACTGACATGCTCCAAAATTATAACCTAGTGTCAGATTTACATCAATTGGAGTAGATAGACTAAACTATCGCCCGGTTCACACTCCACTCACATCTATTGAACAGGTGAAGAGGCTCATCACTTGTTTCCTGTTTAGGATGCGGTTTCCGGTTTTCTCTTTTCTAATCTTCTCACTCTTATGTAGCTCCCTGAACATCAGTGGTGTTACCGCCTTGCTTGGGGTGATATAATTAAAAAAAAAAATACGTGCATGAAACATGAAACATTTATTTATGACATTAATATTTTTCAATCGAATGAGATTTTAAATTTCCTCTTTTGCTTCGTTCTTTCACTTTTTTTTTTTTTTTTTTTTGGTCTTTCAGATTCGGCAGGAAGAAGGGACTGTGCCTATGCATTTTCTTCCATCTGATATCCGGTTTCAGTCTTGCCTGGGTTTCAAATGTTGTCCTCTATATTTTTTTTAATCTTTTAAACGCCTTCGCGTCATCAGGAATGTTCTTGGCTGCTTATATAAACGGTAGGTAACGTTAGAAACATACAATGCCAACTATTTAATATTTGTTTTATTATTTATCTCACTTTCACGCAAACTGGCCATTACGATAAGCAATACAGCATTCTTTTTGTCTGTCGCATTCGAACTGATTGTTTTTTTAGGAGCTTTTAATGATGAGATGTTCTGTCCTGACAAATAAAAATGACTTGCGTTTATCACTAAAACATAATGATAGAGCCATGTCTACTGTTATATCAACGTAGCATCAAGTGGAGTCTATGGTAACCTTTTTACCACTGTAGCATAATGTGCGTCTATGTGCACTGGTTTATCTGTGTAATGTAACGCGGGGTCCATCTCCACCGTTTAACAGTGTAGCGTAAGGCGGAATCCGTGTTCGCCGTTTTATCACTGTAGCGTAACTTTGGGGTCTATGTACGCAGTTTAATCAGTGTAGCGAAACGTGAGGTTCGTTTCTATCGTTTATCAATTTAACGTAACGCGGGCTCCGTGTCCACCGTTTTATCACTGTACAAAGAAAAGAGGGCTGGATTGGTATGTGATATCTGTCCTTCTGTATGGAAGTAAATGTTGGCCAATCTCATCAAGGATGAAGATGGCAGAAGAAATGTGGTTATACAGAAGGATGCTGAGGATACCATGGACGGAGCACGTGTGCAACGATGAGGTGTTGGAAAGGATGCAGCGAGAAGAAAACTCATACTAAATATCAGGAAGTGACAAAGGAGGTTCCTGGGACACGTAATGAGGAAGAGGAGCCTGGAAAATTTAATACTCACAAGTCGGATAAAGGGAAGGAGAGACAGAGGAAAGCAGCTCGATAGGTACTTGTTAGGTCTGAGCAAATGGATAGCAAAGCAGGGCTTAGAAGTGATACCAAGAGAAAAATATTGAGAGCTACAAGAGCCAAGTGGAAGTCCATGGTCGCCAGCGTCCTGAGAGGACACGGCACATGAAGACGAAAAAGCTAAATGCTCGAAACATGTCTACCGTTTTATTAATGTATTATAATGTTAATATCAGGTCCAAAGTTTTATCACTGCAGAATCAAGCGGAGTCCATGTCCACCGTTTTATAAATTTATGGTAACACTTGGGCCATATTTACAATTTTGTCACTATAGGGTACTAGTGAGTGCCATATTTTATCCTTGTAACGAAATGTTGGGGTCATGTCAACCATTTTATCACTGTAGCATAATGTTGGGGACATTTTCACCCTTTTATAACTGTAGTGTATTGTTGGGCCATGTCCACTATTTTAACTCTGTAGCGTAAGGCTGGAGCCATGTCAACCGTTTTATCAGTGTAGCGTAACACAGAAATCATGTCTACTGTTTCATCACTATTGTTAGAGCCCAGTTGATCATTTCCTCACTGCTTTATAATATTTGAGCCATGTCTACTGTTTTAGGATATGCGATGTGGTGCAGTGGATATCGATTCGGAACGAGGACTCGGTAGAGCCGAGTTCGAATTCTAGTTAAATTCCTTGCATTACACTTACGAGCAAATACCCATGGGAAAGGTATTAATCCGTCTCTTCCCTCCAGTTATGGGTTAAATAACAGGACAGAGTGGGTTCTATAGCCTTAGTCGGCAACCAGTCTACCGCAGAAAGTAATGGCAACCTACTGCAGGATAATCCTTTGCCCGGTCAGTCATGTCTCTTTCGAGACATGATCGCCTATCGTGTATCACGTATGGCACTTAACCGACTGACTACTGTTTTATCACGGTAGCATTATGTTGGGGTCATCTCCACTTCATTATCGTTATTCTGTAATGCTCGAGCCATGTCCACAATTTTAGCAATATTGAGTAATGTTAGGGCCATGTAGGAATGTGCGTTGTGGTACAGTGGATATCGGCTCGAAACGAGAAACCGGGGAGCCAAGTTCGAATTCCAGTTGAATCCATTGTATTCACTTAAGCACAAATACATCCGTCTCTTCCTTCCAGTTATGGGTGAAATAGCAGGACGGATTGGGTTCTATAGCCTTGGTCGGCAACCAGTCTACCGCAGAAAGCAATGGCAACCTACTGCGGGATAATCTTCTGCCCAGTCAGTCATGTCTCTTTCGAGACATGATCGCCCAAGCGGGTATCACGTATGGCACTTAACTGACTAGGGCCATGTGCATATTTTTTTCAAAGTAGAATGATGATAGGGCAATTTCAACGATTTTATCACTCTAACATAAAGCAGTGATAATCTCTACCATTTTATCACTGTAACATAATGTCAACCAATTTATCCCTGTTGCACAATGCTGGAACCATATCCACCATTTTGTCACTGCAGCATAATTTTGGTGCCGTGTCCACTGTTTTAATACTTGTATAATGTTCGGGTCATGTCTACAGTTTTATCTCACTATCGTAATGCTGCGGCGTATCGTTGTGTAATGCTGAAGACATGTCCACTATTTTATCAGTATAAGGTAATTACAGACGATGTTCAACTTTACATCACTGTAGAAGAATGGTAAGGCCATCTCCACCATTATATCTCTTTAGAGTATTGCTGGAGTATGTCAATCACTTCATTATTGTTGTGTAATGCAGAAACCATGTTCACCATTTTATCACTGTCGGATGTGCGTTGTAGTGCAGTGGATATCGACTCGAAACGAGGAATCGGGGAGCCGAGTTCGAATTCCAGATGAATTCCAGTTATTGGTTAAATAACAGGACAGATTGGGTTCTATAGCCTTGGCTGGTAACCAGTCTACCGCAGAAAGCAATGGCAACCTACTGCGGGATAATCTTTTGCCCAGTCTTTCGAGACATGATCGCCCAAGTGTATATCACGTATGGCACTTAACTGACTGACTGAATATAATGATGGTACAATCAAACCCATTTTATCACTGTTTTAGAGCCATGTCTACCATTTTGTCACTGTAGCATAATGCTGGATCCATTTCCACCATCTTATCAGTGTAGCATAAATCTGTAGCCATATCAACTATTTTATCACTTTGAAAAATGCAATAGACATGTCTATCTTTTTGTCACTGTAGCATAATGTCAGCACCATGTACTCCATTTTATCAGATAACATAACGCTCGGTTATCATAACAGCGTAATATTGGGCCAAGTTCACTATTTTATCAAGGTAGCATAATTCTAGAGATATACCCACCATTAAACCGCTGTTGCGCTATTCTGGAGCCATGTACACCATGTCATCACTGAAGCGTAGTTTCGAGGCCATGTCCACAATTTTATATCTGTAATGTAATTTTGAGCACCCAATTCACAATGCTGGGATCATGTCCGCCATTTTATCTGTGTAGTAAGGTGCTGGGGTCATGTCCACTATCTTCTCACTGTTGTTTTATGCTAGAGTCATGTACACCATTTTATCAATTTAGAATAATGCTGAAGTCATGCACACCATTTTATCAAATTAGCGTAATGCTGGAGTCCAGTACACAATTATAACAATTTAGCGTAATGTTGGAATCGTGTACGCTATTTTATCAATTTCGCGTAATGTTGGAGCCATCTACACAATTTTATCAGTGTAGCGTAATGTGTGAGCGATGTACACCATATTATCACTTTAGCGTAATGTGGGAGTCATGAACACAAATTGGTCAATTTAGCGTAAAGTTGGAGTCATGTAGACCATTTTATACATGTAACGTAATGTTGGAGCCATGTACACAGTTTTATAACTTTAGTGTAATGTTGGAGCTATGCACCATTTAATCAATTTAGCATAATGTTGATGTCATGGACACCTTTATATCAATTTAAGGTAATGTTAGAGCCATGTACACAATTTTATCAATTTAGCGGAATATTCGTGTCATGTACACTTACTATTAATTTAGCATAATATTAAAGAAATAGACGCCATTTTATCAATTTATCGTAATGTTGGAGTCATGGACACAGTTTTATAAATTTAGGATAATGTCGGAGACATGAACACAATGTTTTCAGTCTGGCGTCATGTTGGATTCATCTAAACCATTTTATCAGTTTTACGTATTATTGGTTTCGTGTACACAATTTTATTTATCGTAATGTTGGAGTCGTGTCAACAATTTCATTAAATTAGCGTAATGTGGGAGACACGTACTCTATTTTATCAATTTAGCGTAATGTTAAGGTCATTTACACCATTTTGTCAATGTAAAGTAATGTTGGAGACATGTATACAATTTTATCAATTTAATGTTTGAGTCAAAAACACCATTTTATCAATGTTGGGTACTGCTGGAGTCGTGTACACCATTTCATAAATTTATCGTAATGTTAGAGCTATGTACACAATTCTTTCAATATAGCGTATTGCTGGAGTTGTGTGCACCATTTTATCAATTTAGCGTTATGTCGCAGCCATGTATAAAATGTTATCTATTTAGCGTAATGTAGGAGCCATGTGCACAATTTGATTAATTTAGCGTAATGTCAGTGTCAGATACACCATTTTACCAATTTAGCGTAATGTTGGAGCCATGTATACAATTTGATTAATTTAGCGTAATGTCAGTGTCAGATACACCATTTTATCAATTTAGCGTAATGTTGGAGCCATGTATACAATTTGATTAATTTAGCGTAATGTCAGTGTCATATACACCATTTTACCAAATTAGCGTAATGTTGGAGCCATGTATACAATTTGATTAATTTAGCGTAATGTCAGTGTCATATACACCATTTTATCAATTTAGCGTAATGTTGGAGCCATGTATACAATTCTAGCAATTTAGCGTAATGTTGGAGACATTTACAAAATGTTATTAGTTTAGCTTAATTTTGGCGTCTTGAAAACCATTTTATCAGTTTAGCCTAATGGTGGGGTCAAGTACACCATTTTATACATGTATGTATGTATGTATGTATGTATGTATGCAGCATTCACCCTAGTCGGGTTGAGCCGGCTTCCTCCCTGACGGAGAAAGTCTCATTGGGATTTGTTTAAGGGCAGGGTCCCAAGTCCTACCCTGTTATTTAACCCATAACTGGAGGGAAAGGACGGATTAATACCTTTCCCAAGGGTACCAGCGCGCAAGTGACTGCAGGGCATTCAACTGGAATTCGAACTCGGCTCACCGATTTCTCTTTCCGAGCCGATATCCACTGCACCACAACGCACATCCGTCACTGTACGCTTACAGCACCTGGTATTCCCAAGCGGTCACCCATCTGAGTACTAACCAGGCTCAACGTTGCTTAACTTCGGTGATCGAGCGAGAACCGGTGTATTCAACGTGATATGGCCGTAAGCCAGCGTGATATGGTCGTAAGCCCATTTTATACATGTAAAATAATGTTGCATCCATTTTATCATTTTAGTGTAATGTTCGAATCATGTACATCATTTTATCAATGTAACGTTAGGTTCGAGTTATGTACATTCATCTATCAATTTAGCGTAATGTTGGAATCATGTACATCAAGTTATTATTTTAGCGTAATGTTGGAGCCACGTAATCGATTTTATCAATTTAGTGTAATGTCAACTATTTTAACAGTTTAGCGTAATGGAGTGATGTACACCATTTTATCAATGTTGCATATTGTTTGAGTCGTGTACACCATTTTATCAATTTAGGGTAATGTTGGAGCCATGTACACAAGTTATCAATTTAACGTAATTTTGAAGTCGTGTACTTTATTTTATTAATTTTCCATAATGTTGGAGCCATGTATGCAATTCTATCAATTAAGCGTAATGATGGAATCAAGTACACGATTTTATACATGTTATGTAATTTTGAATCCATGTACATAATTTTATCATTTTAGCGTAATGTTCGATTCATGTACACAATTTTATCAATTTAGCATAATGTTTGAGCCATATATGCCATTCTATCAGTTTAACGTAATGTTGGAGCCATGTCAACGATTTTATAAATGAATCGTGTACACCATTTTATCAATTCAGCGTAATGTTGGAGCAATGTACACAATTTTATCACTTTAGCATAGTGTTCGAGTTATGTACACCATTCTATCAATTTGGCGTAACATTGGATCCATGTACACCATTTCATCAATTTAGCGGAATGTTGAATTATTTACACAGTTTTATCAATTTAGCGTAGGGTTGGAGCCATGTACACAATTTTATCCATTTATGGTAAAGTTTGAATTATGTACACGATTTTATTAATTTTCCGCAATGCTATAGTTATGTACACAATCTTATATATTTAGCGTAATGTTGGAGTCATGTATACCTGTTTTCTCAATTTGTCCAAAGGTTGGAGTCGTGTACACCAGTTTTATCAATTTATCGTAGGGTTGGAGCCATGTACACAATTTTATCCATTTATGGTAAAGTTTGAATTATGTACACGATTTTATTAATTTTCCGCAATGCTATAGTTATGTACACAATCTTATATATTTAGCGTAATGTTGGAGTCATGTATACCTGTTTTCTCAATTTGTCCAAAGGTTGGAGTCGTGTACACCAGTTTTATCAATTTAGCGTAGGGTTGGAGCCATGTACACAATTTTATCCATTTATGGTAAAGTTTGAATTAGTACACGATTTTATTAATTTTCCGCAATGCTATAGTTATGTACACAATCTTATATATTTAGCGTAATGTTGCAGTCATGTATACCTGTTTTCTCAATTTGTCCAAAGGCTGGCGTCGTGTACACCAGTTTTATCAATTTAGCGTAGGGTTGGAGCCATGTACACAATTTTATCCATTTATGGTAAAGTTTGAATTATGTACACGATTTTATTAATTTTCCGCAATGCTATAGTTATGTACACAATCTTATATATTTAGCGTAATGTTGGAGTCATGTATACCTGTTTCTCAATTTGTCCAAAGGTTGGAGTCGTGGACACCAGTTTTATCAATTTAGCGTAGGGTTGGAGCCATGTACACAATTTTATCCATTTATGGTAAAGTTTGAATTATGTACACGATTTTATTAATTTTCCGCAATGCTATAGTTATGTACACAATCTTATATATTTAGCGTAATGTTGGAGTCATGTATACCTGTTTTCTCAATTTGTCCAAAGGTTGGAGTCGTGTACACAAGTTCTATCAATTTAGCGTAGGGTTGGAGCCATGTACACAATTTTATCCATTTATGGTAAAGTTTGAATTAGGTACACGATTTTATTAATTTTCCTCAATGCTATAGTTATGTACACAATCTTATATATCTAGCGTAATGTTACAGTCATGTATACCCGTTTTCTCAATTTGTCCAAAGGCTGGAGTCGTGTACACCAGTTTTATCAATTTAGCGTAGGCTGGGAGCCATGTACACAATTTTATCCATTTATGTAAAGTTTGAATTATGTACACGATTTTATTGATTTTCCGCAATGCTATAGTTATGTAAATAATCTTATATATCTAACGTAATGTTGGAGTCATGTATACCTGTTTTCTCAATTTGTCCAAAGGTTGGAGACGTGTACACCAGTTTTATCAATTTAGCGTTGGGTTGGAGCCATGTACACAATTTTATCCATTTATGGTAAAGTTTGAATTATGTACACGATTTTATTAATTTTCCGCAATGCTATAGTTATGTACACAATCTTATATATTTAGCGTAATGTTGGAGTCATGTATACCTGTTTTCTCAACTTGTCCAAAGGTTGGAGTCGTGTACACCAGTTTTATCAATTTCGCGTAGGGTTGGAGCCATGTACACAATTTTATCCATTTATGGTAAAGTTTGAATTATGTACACGATTTTATTAATTTTCCGCAATGCTATAGTTATGTACACAATCTTATATATTTAGCGTAATGTTGCAGTCATGTATACCTGTTTTCTCAATTTGTCCAAAGGTTGGAGTCGTGTACACCAGTTTTATCAATTTAGCGTAGGGTTGGAGCCATGTACACAATTTTATCCATTTATGGTAAAGTTTGAATTATGTACACGATTTTATTAATTTTCCGCAATGCTATAGTTATGTACACAATCTTATATATTTAGCGTAATGTTGCAGTCATGTATACCTGTTTTCTCAATTTGTCCAAAGGTTGGAGTCGTGTACACCAGTTCTATCAATTTAGCGTAGGGTTGGAGCCATGTACACAATTTTATCCATTTATGGTAAAGTTTGAATTATGTACACGATTTTATTAATTTTCCGCAATGCTATAGTTATGTACACAATCTTATATATTTAGCGTAATGTTGGAGTCATGTATACCTGTTTTCTCAATTTGTCCAAAGGTTGGAGTCGGGTACACCAGTTCTATCAATTTAGCGTAGGGTTGGAGCCATGTACACAGTTTTATCCATTTATGGTAAAGTTTGAATTATGTACACGATTTTATTAATTTTCCGCAATGCTATATTTATGTACACAATCTTATATATTTAGCGTAATGTTGGAGTAATGTATACCTGTTTTCTCAATTTGTCCAAAGGTTGGAGTTGTGTACACCAGTTTTAACAATTTAGCGTAGGGTTGGAGCCATGTACACAATTTTATCCATTTATGGTAAAGTTTGAATTATGTACACGATTTTATTAATTTTCCGCAATGCTATAGTTATGTACACGATCTTATATATTTAGCGTAATGTTGCAGTCATGTATAACTGTTTTCTCAATTTGTCCAAAGGTTAGAGTCGTGTACACCAGTTCTATCAATTTAGCGTAGGATTGGAGCCATGTACACAATTTTATCCATTTATGGTAAACTTTGAATTAGTACACTATTTTATTAATTTTCCGCAATGCTATAGTTAAGTACACAATCTTTTATATTTAGCGTAATGTTGGAATCATGTATACCTGTTTTCTCAATTTGTCCAAAGGTTAGAGTCGTGTACACCAGTTCTATCAATTTAGGGTAGGATTGGAGCCATGTACACAATTTTATCCATTTATGGTAAAGTTTGAATTATGTACACGATTTTATTAATTTTCCGCAATGCTATAGTTATGTACACGATCTTATATATTTAGCGTAATGTTGGAGTCATGTATACCTGTTTTCTCAATTTGTCCAAAGGTTGGAGACGTGTACACCAGTTTTATCAATTTAGCGTAGGGTTGGAGCCATGTACACAATTTTATCCATTTATGGTAAAGTTTGAATTATGTACACGATTTTATTAATTTTCCGCAATGCTATAGTTATGTACACAATCTTATATATTTAGCGTAATGTTGGAGTCATGTATACCTGTTTTCTCAACTTGTCCAAAGGTTGGAGTCGTGTACACCAGTTTTATCAATTTCGCGTAGGGTTGGAGCCATGTACACAATTTTATCCATTTATGGTAAAGTTTGAATTATGTACACGATTTTATTAATTTTCCGCAATGCTATAGTTATGTACACAATCTTATATATTTAGCGTAATGTTGCAGTCATGTATACCTGTTTTCTCAATTTGTCCAAAGGTTGGAGTCGTGTACACCAGTTTTATCAATTTAGCGTAGGGTTGGAGCCATGTACACAATTTTATCCATTTATGGTAAAGTTTGAATTATGTACACGATTTTATTAATTTTCCGCAATGCTATAGTTATGTACACAATCTTATATATTTAGCGTAATGTTGCAGTCATGTATACCTGTTTTCTCAATTTGTCCAAAGGTTGGAGTCGTGTACACCAGTTCTATCAATTTAGCGTAGGGTTGGAGCCATGTACACAATTTTATCCATTTATGGTAAAGTTTGAATTATGTACACGATTTTATTAATTTTCCGCAATGCTATAGTTATGTACACAATCTTATATATTTAGCGTAATGTTGGAGTCATGTATACCTGTTTTCTCAATTTGTCCAAAGGTTGGAGTCGGGTACACCAGTTCTATCAATTTAGCGTAGGGTTGGAGCCATGTACACAGTTTTATCCATTTATGGTAAAGTTTGAATTATGTACACGATTTTATTAATTTTCCGCAATGCTATATTTATGTACACAATCTTATATATTTAGCGTAATGTTGGAGTAATGTATACCTGTTTTCTCAATTTGTCCAAAGGTTGGAGTTGTGTACACCAGTTTTAACAATTTAGCGTAGGGTTGGAGCCATGTACACAATTTTATCCATTTATGGTAAAGTTTGAATTATGTACACGATTTTATTAATTTTCCGCAATGCTATAGTTATGTACACGATCTTATATATTTAGCGTAATTTTGCAGTCATGTATAACTGTTTTCTCAATTTGTCCAAAGGTTAGAGTCGTGTACACCAGTTCTATCAATTTAGCGTAGGATTGGAGCCATGTACACAATTTTATCCATTTATGGTAAAGTTTGAATTAGTACACTATTTTATTAATTTTCCGCAATGCTATAGTTAAGTACACAATCTTTTATATTTAGCGTAATGTTGGAATCATGTATAACTGTTTTCTCAATTTGTCCAAAGGTTAGAGTCGTGTACACCAGTTCTATCAATTTAGGGTAGGATTGGAGCCATGTACACAATTTTATCCATTTATGGTAAAGTTTGAATTATGTACACGATTTTATTAATTTTCCGCAATGCTATAGTTATGTACACAATCTTATATATTTAGCGTAATGTTGGAATCATGTATACCTGTTTTCTCAATTTGTCCAAAGGTTAGAGTCGTGTACACCAGTTCTATCAATTTAGGGTAGGATTGGAGCCATGTACACAATTTTATCCATTTATGGTAAAGTTTGAATTATGTACACGATTTTATTAATTTTCCGCAATGCTATAGTAATGTACACGATCTTATATATTTAGCGTAATGTTGCAGTCATGTATACCTGTTTTCTCAATTTGTCCAAAGGTTGGAGTCGTGTACACCAGTTTTATCAATTTAGCGTAGGGTTGGAGCCATGTACACAATTTTATCCATTTATGGTAAAGTTTGAATTATGTACACGATTATATTAATTTTCCGCAATGCTATAGTTATGTACACGATCTTATATATTTAGCGTAATGTTGCCGTCATGTATACCTGTTTTCTCAATTTGTCCAAAGGTTGGAGTCGTGTAAACAGTTTTATCAATTTAGCGTAGGGTTGGAGCCATGTACACAATTTTATCCATTTATGGTAAAGTTTGAATTATGTACACGATTTTATTAATTTTCCGCAATGCTATAGTTATGTACACAATCTTATATATTTAGCGTAATGTTGCAGTCATGTATACCTGTTTTCTCAATTTGTCCAAAGGTTGGAGTCGTGTACACCAGTTCTATCAATTTAGCGTAGGGGTGGAGCCATGTACACAGTTTTATCCATTTATGGTAAAGTTTGAATTATGTACACGATTTTATTAATTTTCCGCAATGCTATATTTATGTACACAATCTTATATATTTAGCGTAATGTTGGAGTAATGTATACCTGTTTTCTCAATTTGTCCAAAGGTTGGAGTTGTGTACACCAGTTTTAACAATTTAGCGTAGGGTTGGAGCCATGTACACAATTTTATCCATTTATGGTAAAGTTTGAATTATGTACACGATTTTATTAATTTTCCGCAATGCTATAGTTATGTACACAATCTTATATATTTAGCGTAATGTTGCAGTCATGTATACCTGTTTTCTCAATTTGTCCAAAGGTTAGAGTCGTGTACACCAGTTCTATCAATTTAGCGTAGGATTGGAGCCATGTACACAATTTTATCCATTTATGGTAAAGTTTGAATTAGTACACTATTTTATTAATTTTCCGCAATGCTATAGTTATGTACACAATCTTATATATTTAGCGTAATGTTGGAATCATGTATACCTATTTTCTCAATTTGTCCAAAGGTTAGAGTCGTGTACACCAGTTCTATCAATTTAGGGTAGGATTGGAGCCATGTACACAATTTTATCCATTTATGGTAAAGTTTGAATTATGTACACGATTTTATTAATTTTCCGCAATGCTATAGTTATGTACACGATCTTATATATTTAGCGTAATGTTGCAGTCATGTATACCTGTTTTCTCAATTTGTCCAAAGGTTGGAGTCGTGTACACCAGTTTTATCAATTTATCGTAGGGTTGGAGCCGTATACACAATTTTATCCATTTATGGTAAAGTTTGAATTAGGTACACGATTTTATTAATTTTCCGCAATGCTATAGTTATGTACACAATCTTATATATTTAGCGTAATGTTGTAGTCATGTATACCTGTTTTCTCAATTTGTCCAAAGGTTGGAGTCGTGTACACCAGTTTTATCAATTTAGCGTAGGGTTGGAGCCATGTACACAATTTTATCCATTTATGTAAAGTTTGAATTATGTACACGATTTTATTAATTTTCCGCAATGCTATAGTTATGTACACAATCTTATATATTTAGCGTAATGTTGCAGTCATGTATACCTGTTTTCTCAATTTGTCCAAAGGTTGGAGTCGTGTACACCAGTTCTATCAATTTAGCGTAGGGTTGGAGCCATGTACACAATTTTATCCATT
Source organism: Ascarosepion bandense (assembly GCA_037127315.1). Taxonomy (NCBI): domain Eukaryota; kingdom Metazoa; phylum Mollusca; class Cephalopoda; order Sepiida; family Sepiidae; genus Ascarosepion; species Ascarosepion bandense. The sequence continues at coordinate 71,079 of JBBBDQ010028960.1, forward strand.
TATGGTAAAGTTTGAATTATGTACATGATTTTATTAATTTTCCGCATTTATGTACACAATCTTATATATTTAGCGTAATGTTGGAGTAATGAATACCTGTTTTCTCAATTTGTCCAAAAGTTGGAGTCGTGTACACCAGTTTTATCAATTTAGCGTAAGGTTGGAGCCATGTACACAATTTTATCCATTTATGGTAAAGTTTGAATTATGTACACGATTTTATTAATTTTCCACAATGCTATAGTTATGTACACAATCTTATATATTTAGCGTAATGTTGCAGTCATGTATACCTGTTTTCTCAATTTGTCCAAAGGTTGGAGTCGTGTACACCAGTTTTATCAATTTATCGTAGGGTTGGAGCCGTATACACAATTTTATCCATTTATGGTAAAGTTTGAATTATGTACACGATTTTATTAATTTTCCGCAATGCTATAGTTATGTACACAATCTTATATATTTAGCGTAATGTTGGAGTCATGTATACCTGTTTTCTCAATTTGTCCAAAGGTTGGAGTCGTGTACACCAGTTTTATCAATTTAGCGTAGGGTTGGAGCCATGTACACAATTTTATCCATTTATGGTAAAGTTTGAATTATGTACACGATTTTAATAATTTTCCGCAATGCTATAGTTATGTACACGATCTTATATATTTAGCGTAATGTTGCAGTCATGTATACCTGTTTTCTCAATTTGTCCAAAGGTTGCAGTCGTGTACACCAATTCTATCAATTTAGCGTAGGGTTGGAGCCATGTACACAATTTTATCCATTTATGGTAAAGTTTGAATTATGTACACGATTTTATTAATTTTCCGCAATGCTATAGTTATGTACACGATCTTATATATTTAGCGTAATGTTGCAGTCATGTATACCTGTTTTCTCAATTTGTCCAAAGGTTGCAGTCGTGTACACCAGTTTTAACAATTTAGCGTAGGGTTGGAGCCATGTACACAATTTTATCCATTTATGGTAAAGTTTGAATTATGTACACGATTTTATTAATTTTCCGCAATGCTATAGTTATGTACACAATCTTATATATTTAGCGTAATGTTGGAATCATGTATACCTGTTTTCTCAATTTGTCCAAAGGTTAGAGTCGTGTACACCAGTACTATCAATTTAGCGTAGGATTGGAGCCATGTACACAATTTTATCCATTTATGGTAAAGTTTGAATTATGTACACGATTTTATTAATTTTCCGCAATGCTATAGTTATGTACACGATCTTATATATTTAGCGTAATGTTGCAGTCATGTATACCTGTTTTCTCAATTTGTCCAAAGGTTGGAGTCGTGTACACCAGTTTTATCAATTTAGCGTAGGGTTGGAGCCATGTACACAATTTTATCCATTTATGGTAAAGTTTGAATTATGTACACGATTTTATTAATTTTCCGCAATGCTATAGTTATGTACACGATCTTATATATTTAGCGTAATGTTGCAGTCATGTATACCTGTTTTCTCAATTTGTCCAAAGGTTGGAGTCGTGTACACCAATTCTATCAATTTAGCGTAGGGTTGGAGCCATGTACACAATTTTATCCATTTATGGTAAAGTTGGAATTATGTACACGATTTTATTAATTTTCCGCAATGCTATAGTTATGTACACAATCTTATATATTTAGCGTAATGTTGCAGTCATGTATACCTGTTTTCTCAATTTGTCCAAAGGTTGGAGTCGTGTACACCAGTTTTATCAATTTATCGTAGGGTTGGAGCCGTATACACAATTTTATCCATTTATGGTAAAGTTTGAATTATGTACACGATTTTATTAATTTTCCGCAATGCTATAGTTATGTACACAATCTTATATATTTAGCGTAATGTTGCAGTCATGTATACCTGTTTTCTCAATTTGTCCAAAGGTTGGAGTCGGGTACACCAGTTTTATCAATTTAGCGTAGGGTTGGAGCCGTATACACAATTTTATCCATTTATGGTAAAGTTTGAATTATGTACACGATTTTATTAATTTTCCGCAATGCTATAGTTATGTACACAATCTTATATATTTAGCGTAATGTTGGAGTCATGTATACCTGTTTTCTCAATTTGTCCAAAGGTTGGAGTCGGGTACACCAGTTTTATCAATTTAGCGTAGGGTTGGAGCCATGTACACAATTTTATCCATTTATGGTAAAGTTTGAATTATGTACATGATTTTATTAATTTTCCGCATTTATGTACACAATCTTATATATTTAGCGTAATGTTGGAGTAATGAATACCTGTTTTCTCAATTTGTCCAAAAGTTGGAGTCGTGTACACCAGTTTTAACAATTTAGCGTAGGGTTGGAGCCATGTACACAATTTTATCCATTTATGGTAAAGTTTGAATTATGTACACGATTTTATTAATTTTCCGCAATGCTATAGTTATGTACACAATCTTATATATTTAGCGTAATGTGGCAGTCATGTATACCTGTTTTCTCAATTTGTCCAAAGGTTGGAGTCGTGTACACCAGTTGGAGCCATGTACACAATTTTATCCATTTATGGTAAAGTTTGAATTATGTACACGATTTTATTAATTTTCCGCAATGCTATAGTTATGTACACAATCTTATATATTTAGAGTAATGTTGGAGTCATGTATACCTGTTTTCTCAATTTGTCGAAATGTCGGAGTCGTGTACAACAGTTTTATCAATTTAGCGTAAGGTTGGAGCCATGTACACAATTTTATCCATTTATGGTAAAGTTTGAATTATGTACACGATTTTATTAATTTTCCGCAATGCTATAGTTATGTACACAATCTTATATATTTAGCGTAATGTTGGAGTCATGTATACCTGTTTTCTCAATTTGTCCAAAGGTTGGAGTCGTGTACACCAGTTTTATCAATTTAGCGTAGGGTTGGAGCCATGTACACAATTTTATCCATTTATGGTAAAGTTTGAATTATGTACACGCTTTTATTAATTTTCCGCAATGCTATAGTTATGTACACAATCTTATATATTTAGCGTAATGTTGCAGTCATGTATACCTGTTTTCTCAATTTGTCCAAAGTTTGGAGTCGTATACACCAGTTTTATCAATTTAGCGTAGGGTTGGAGCCATGTACACAATTTTATCCATTTATGGTAAAATTTGAATTAGTACACGATTTTATTAATTTTCCGCAATTCTATAATTATGTACACAATCTAATATATTTAGCGTAATGTTGGAGTCCTGTATACCTGTTTTCTCAATTTGTCCAAATGTCGGAGTCGTGTACACCAGTTTTATCAATTTAGCGTAGGGTTGGAGCCATGTACACAATTTTATCCATTTATGGTAAAGTTTGAATTATGTACACGATTTTATTGATTTTCCGCAATGCTATAGTTATGTACACAATCTTATATATTTAGCGTAATGTTGGAGTCCTGTATACCTGTTTTCTCAATTTGTCCAAATGTCGCAGTCGTGTACACCAGTACTATCAATTGAGCGTAGGATTGGAGCCATTTACACAATTTTATCCATTTATGGTAAAGTTTGAATTATGTACACGATTTTATTAATTTTCCGCAATGCTATAGTTATGTACACAATCTTATATATTTAGCGTAATGTTGGAGTCATGTATACCTGTTTTCTCAATTTGTCCAAAGGTTGGAGTCGTGTACACCAGTTTTATCAATTTAGCGTAGGGTTGGAGCCATGTACACAATTTTATCCATTTATGGTAAAGTTGGAATTATGTACACGATTTTATTAATTTTCCGCAATGCTATAGTTATGTACACAATCTTATATATTTAGCGTAATGTTGCAGTCATGTATACCTGTTTTCTCAATTTGTCCAAAGGTTGGAGTCGTGTACACCAGTTTTATCAATTTATCGTAGGGTTGGAGCCGTATACACAATTTTATCCATTTATGGTAAAGTTTGAATTATGTACACGATTTTATTAATTTTCCGCAATGCTATAGTTATGTACACAATCTTATATATTTAGCGTAATGTTGCAGTCATGTATACCTGTTTTCTCAATTTGTCCAAAGGTTGGAGTCGTGTACACCAGTTTTATCAATTTATCGTAGGGTTGGAGCCGTATACACAATTTTATCCATTTATGGTAAAGTTTGAATTATGTACACGATTTTATTAATTTTCCGCAATGCTATAGTTATGTACACAATCTTATATATTTAGCGTAATGTTGGAGTCATGTATACCTGTTTTCTCAATTTGTCCAAAGGTTGGAGTCGGGTACACCAGTTTTATCAATTTAGCGTAGGGTTGGAGCCATGTACACAATTTTATCCATTTATGTAAAGTTTGAATTATGTACACGATTTTATTAATTTTCCGCAATGCTATAGTTATGTACACAATCTTATATATTTAGCGTAATGTTGCAGTCATGTATACCTGTTTTCTCAATTTGTCCAAAGGTTGGAGTCGTGTACACCAGTTCTATCAATTTAGCGTAGGGTTGGAGCCATGTACACAATTTTATCCATTTATGGTAAAGTTTGAATTATGTACATGATTTTATTAATTTTCCGCATTTATGTACACAATCTTATATATTTAGCGTAATGTTGGAGTAATGAATACCTGTTTTCTCAATTTGTCCAAAAGTTGGAGTCGTGTACACCAGTTTTAACAATTTAGCGTAGGGTTGGAGCCATGTACACAATTTTATCCATTTATGGTAAAGTTTGAATTATGTACACGATTTTATTAATTTTCCGCAATGCTATAGTTATGTACACAATCTTATATATTTAGCGTAATGTGGCAGTCATGTATACCTGTTTTCTCAATTTGTCCAAAGGTTGGAGTCGTGTACACCAGTTGGAGCCATGTACACAATTTTATCCATTTATGGTAAAGTTTGAATTATGTACACGATTTTATTAATTTTCCGCAATGCTATAGTTATGTACACAATCTTATATATTTAGAGTAATGTTGGAGTCATGTATACCTGTTTTCTCAATTTGTCCAAATGTCGGAGTCGTGTACAACAGTTTTATCAATTTAGCGTAAGGTTGGAGCCATGTACACAATTTTATCCATTTATGGTAAAGTTTGAATTATGTACACGATTTTATTAATTTTCCGCAATGCTATAGTTATGTACACAATCTTATATATTTAGCGTAATGTTGGAGTCATGTATACCTGTTTTCTCAATTTGTCCAAAGGTTGGAGTCGTGTACACCAGTTTTATCAATTTAGCGTAGGGTTGGAGCCATGTACACAATTTTATCCATTTATGGTAAAGTTTGAATTATGTACACGCTTTTATTAATTTTCCGCAATGCTATAGTTATGTACACAATCTTATATATTTAGCGTAATGTTGCAGTCATGTATACCTGTTTTCTCAATTTGTCCAAAGGTTGGAGTCGTATACACCAGTTTTATCAATTTAGCGTAGGGTTGGAGCCATGTACACAATTTTATCCATTTATGGTAAAATTTGAATTAGTACACGATTTTATTAATTTTCCGCAATTCTATAATTATGTACACAATCTAATATATTTAGCGTAATGTTGGAGTCCTGTATACCTGTTTTCTCAATTTGTCCAAATGTCGGAGTCGTGTACACCAGTTTTATCAATTTAGCGTAGGGTTGGAGCCATGTACACAATTTTATCCATTTATGGTAAAGTTTGAATTATGTACACGATTTTATTGATTTTCCGCAATGCTATAGTTATGTACACAATCTTATATATTTAGCGTAATGTTGGAGTCCTGTATACCTGTTTTCTCAATTTGTCCAAATGTCGCAGTCGTGTACACCAGTACTATCAATTGAGCGTAGGATTGGAGCCATTTACACAATTTTATCCATTTATGGTAAAGTTTGAATTATGTACACGATTTTATTAATTTTCCGCAATGCTATAGTTATGTACACAATCTTATATATTTAGCGTAATGTTGGAGTCATGTATACCTGTTTTCTCAATTTGTCCAAAGGTTGGAGTCGTGTACACCAGTTTTATCAATTTAGCGTAGGGTTGGAGCCATGTACACAATTTTATCCATTTATGCTAAAGTTTGAATTATGTACACGATTTTATTAATTTTCCGCAATGCTATAGTTATGTACACAATCTTATATATTTAGCGTAATGTGGCAGTCATGTATACCTGTTTTCTCAATTTGTCCAAAGGTTGGAGTCGTGTACACCAGTTTTATCAATTCAGCGTAGGGTTGGAGCCATGTACACAATTTTATCCATTTATGGTAAAGTTTGAATTATGTACACGATTTTATTAATTTTCCGCAATGCTATAGTTATGTACACAATCTTATATATTTAGCGTAATGTTGCAGTCATGTATACCTGTTTTCTCAATTTGTCCTAAGGTTGGATTCGTGTACACCAGTTTTATCAATTTAGCGTAGGGTTGGAGCCATGTACACAATTTTATCCATTTATGGTAAAGTATGAATTATGTACACGATTTTATTAATTTTCCGCAATGCTATAGTTGTGTACACAATCTTAAATATTTAGTGTAATGTTGCAGACATGTATACCTGTTTTCTCAATTTGTCCAAAGGTTGGAATCGTGTACACCAGTTTTATCAATTTAGCGTAGGGTTGGAGCCATGTACACAATTTTATCCATTTATGGTAAAGTTTGAATTATGTACACGATTTTATTAATTTTCCGCAATGCGATAGTTATGTACACAATCTTATATATTTAGCGTAATGTTGGAGTCATGTATACCTGTTTTCTCAATTTGTCCAAATGTCGGAGTCGTGTACAACAGTTTTATCAATTTAGCGTAAGGTTGGAGCCATGTACACAATTTTATCCATTTATGGTAAAGTTTGAATTATGTACACGATTTTATTAATTTTCCGCAATGCTATAATTATGTATACAATCTTATATATTTAGCGTAATGTTGGAGTCATGTATACCTGTTTTCTCAATTTGTCCAAAGGTTGGAGTCGTGTACACCAGTTTTATAAATTTAGCGTAGGGCTGGAGCCATGTACACAATTTTATCCATTTATGGTAAAGTTTGAATTATGTACACTATTTTATTAATTTTCCGCAATGCTATAGTTATGTACACAATCTTAAATATTTAGCGTAATGTTGGAGTCATGTATACCTGTTTTCTCAATTTGTCCTAAGGTTGGAGTCGTGTACACCAGTTTCATCAATTTAGCGTAGGGTTGGAGCCATGTACACAATTTTATCCATTTATGGTAAAGTTTGAATTATGTACAGGATTTTATTAATTTTCCGCAATGCTATAGTTATGTACACAATCTTATATATTTAGCGTAATGTTGGAGTCATGTATACCTGTTTTCTCAATTTGTCCAAAGGTCGGAGTCGTGTACACCAGTTTTATCAATTTAGCGTAGGGTTGGAGCCATGTACACAATTTTATCCATTTATGGTAAAGTTTGAATTATGTACACGATTTTATTAATTTTCCGCAATGCTATAGTTATGTACACAATCTTATATATTTAGCGTAATGTTGGAGTCATGTATACCTGTTTTCTCAATTTGTCCAAATGTCGGAGTCGTGTACACCAGTTCTATGAATTTAGCGTAGGGTTGGAGCCATGTACACAATTTTATCCATTTATGGTAAAGTTTGAATTATGTACACGATTTTATTAATTTTCCGCAATGCTATAGTTATGTACACAATCTTATATATTTAGCGTAATGTTGGAGTAATGTATACCTATTTTCTCAATTTGTACAAAGGTTGGAGTCGTGTACACCAGTTTTATCAATTTGGCGTAGGGTTGGAGCCATGTACACAATTTTATCCATTTATGGTAAAGTTCGAATTATGTACACGATTTTATTAATTTTCCGCAATGCTATAGTTATGTACACAATCTTATATATATAGCGTAATGTTGGAGTCATGTATACCTGTTTTCTCAATTTGTCCAAAGGTTTGAGTCGTGTACACCAGTTTTATCAATTTAGCGTAGGGTTGGAGCCATGTACACAATTTTATCCATTTATTGTAAAGTTTGAATTATGTACACGATTTTATTAATTTTCCGCAATGCTATAGTTATGTACACAATCTTATATATTTAGCGTAATGTTGGAGTCATGTATACCTGTTTTCTCAATTTGTCCAAAGGTCGGAGTCGTGTACACCAGTTTTATCAATTTAGCGTAGGGTTGGAGCCATGTACACAATTTTATCCATTTATGGTAAAGTTTGAATTATGTACACGATTTTATTACTTTTCCGCAGTGCTATAGTTATGTACACAATCTTATATATTTAGCGTAATTTTGGAGTCATGTATACCTGTTTTCTCAATTTGTCCAAAGGTTGGAGTCGTGTACACCAGTTTTATCAATTTAGCGTAGGGTTGGAGCCATGTACAGAATTTTATCCATTTATGGTAAAGTTTGAATTATGTACACGATTTTATTAATTTTCCGCAATGCTATAGTTATGTACACAATCTTATATATTTAGCGTAATGTTGGAGTCATGTATACCTGTTTTTTCAATTTATCCAAAGGTTGGAATCGTGTACACCAGTTTTATCAATTTAGCGTAGGGTTGGAGCCATGTACACAATTTTATCCATTTATGGTAAAGTTTGAATTATGTACACGATTTTATTAATTTTCCGCAATGCTATAGTTATGTACGCAATCTTATATATTTAGCGTAATGTTGGAGTCATGTATACCTGTTTTCTCAATTTGTCCAAAGGTTGGAGTCGTGTACACCAGTTTTATCAATTTAGTGTAGGGTTGGAGCCATGTACACAATTTTATCCATTTATGGTAAAGTTTGAATTATGTACACGATTTTATTACTTTTCCGCAATGCTATAGTTATGTACACAATCTTATATATTTAGCGTAATGTTGGAGTCATGTATACCTGTTTTCTCAATTTCTCAAAAGGTCGGAGTCGTGTACACCAGTTTTATCAATTTAGCGTAGGGTTGGAGCCATGTACACAATTTTATCCATTTAAGGTAAAGTTTGAATTATGTACAGGATTTTATTAATTTTCCGCAATGCTATAATTATGTACACAATCTTATATATTTAGCGTAATGTTGGAGTCATGTATACCTGTTTTCTCAATTTGTCCAAAGGTTGGAGTCGTGTACACCAGTTTTATCAATTTAGCGTAGGGTTGGAGCCATGTACAGAATGAATTTTATCCATTCATGGTAAAGTTTGAATTATGTACACGATTTTATTAATTTTCCGCAATGCTATAGTTATGTACACAATCTTATATATTTACCGTAATTTTGGATTCATGTATACCTGTTTTCTCAATTTGTCCAAAGGTCGGAGTCGTGTACACCAGTTTTATCAATTTAGCGTAGGTTTGGAGCCATGTACACAATTTTATCCATTTATGGTAAAGTATGAATTATGTACACGATTTTATTAATTTTCCGCAATGCTATAGTTATGTACACAATCTTATATATTTAGCGTAATGTTGGAGTCATGTATACCTGTTTTCTCAATTTGTCCAAAGGTTGGAGTCGTGTACACCAGTTTTATCAATTTAGCGTAGGGTTGGAGCCATGTACACAATTTTATCCATTTATGGTAAAGTATGAATTATGTACACGAATTTTATTAATTTTCCGCAATGCTATAGATATGTACACAATCTTATATATTTAGCGTAATGTTGGAGTCATGTATACCTGTTTTTTCAATTTGTCCAAAGGTTGGAGTCGTGTACACCAGTTTTATGAATCAGGCGTAGGGTTGGAGCCATGTACACAATTTTATCCATTTATGGTAAAGTATGAATTATGTACACGATTTTATTAATTTTCAGCCATGCTATAGTTATGTACACAATCTAAAATATTTAGCGTAATGTTGGAGTCATGTGTACCTGTTTTCTCAATTTGTCCAAAGGTTGGAGTTGTGTACACCATTTTATCAATATAGCGTTATGTCGCAGTCATGTATACAATGTTATCTATTAAGCGTAATGTAGGAGCCATGTACACAATTGGATTAATTTAGCGTAATGCCAGTGTCAGATACACCATTTTACCAATTTAGCGTAATGTTGGAGCCATGTATACAATTTGATTAACTTGGCGTAATGTCAGTGTCAGATACACCATTTTATCAATTTAGCTTAATGTTGGAGCCATGTACACAATTTGATTAATTTAGCGTAATGTCAGTGTCAGATACACCATTTTATCAATTTAGCGTAATGTTGGAGCCATGTATACAATTTGATTAATTTGGCGTAATGTCAGTGTCAGATACACCATTTTATCAATTTAGCGTAATGTTGGAGACATGTATACAATTTGATTAATTTCACGTAATGTCAGTGTCAGATACACCATTTTATCAAATTAGCGTAATGTTGGAGCCATATATACAATTTGATTAATTTGGCGTAATGTCAGTGTCAGATGCACCATTTCATCAATTTAGCGTAATGTTGGAGACATGTATACAATTTTATGATTTTAACGTTATGTCAGATACACCATTTTACCAATTTCGCGTAATGTTGGAGCCATGTATACAATTCTAGCAATTTAGCGTAATGTTGAAGACATTTACAAAATGTTATTAGTTTAGCTTAATCTTGGCGTCTTGAAAACCATTTTATCAGTTTAGCCTAATGGTGGGGTCAAGTACACCATTTTATACATGTAACATAATGTTGCATCCATTTTATCATTTTAGTGTAATGTTCGAATCATGTACATCATTTTATCAATGTAACGTAAGGTTCGAGTCATGTACATTCATCTATCAATTTAGCGTAATGTTGGAATCATGTACATCAAGTTATTATTTTAGCGTAATGTTGGAGCCACGTAATCGATTTTATCAATTTAGTGTAATGTCAACTATTTTAACAGTTTAGCGTAATGGAGACATGTACACCATTTTATCAATGTTGCATATTGTTTGAGTCGTGTACACCATTTTATCAATTTAGCGTAATGTTGGAGCCATGTATACAATTTGATTATTTTAACGTAATGTCAGTGTCAGATACACCATTTTATCAATTTAGCGTAATGTTGGAGCCATGTATACAATTTGATTATTTTAACGTAATGTCAGTGTCAGATAGACCATTTTATCAATTTAGCGTAATGTTGGAGACATGTATACAATTTGATTATTTTAGCGTAATGTCAGTGTCAGATGCACCATTTTACCAATTTAGCGTAATGTTGGAGACATGTATACAATTTGATTATTTTCACGTAATGTCAGTGTCAGATGCACCATTTTATCAATTTAGCGTAATGTTGGAGACATGTATACAATTTGATTATTTTAACGTAATGTCTGTGTCAGATACACCATTTTACCAATTTAGCGTAATGTTGGAGACATGTATACAATTTGATTATTTTAACGTAATGTCAGTGTCAGATACACCATTTTACCAATTTAGCGTAATGTTGGAGACATGTATACAATTTGATTAATTTAGCGTAATGTCAGTGTCAGATACACCATTTTACCAATTTAGCGTAATGTTGGAGACATGTATACAATTTGATTATTTTAACGTAATGTCAGTGTCAGATACACCATTTTATCAATTTAGCGTAATGTTGGAGACATGTATACAATTTGATTATTTTAACGTAATGTCTGTGTCAGATACACCATTTTACCAATTTAGCGTAATGTTGGAGACATGTATACAATTTGATTAATTTAGCGTAATGTCAGTGTCAGATACACCATTTTACCAATTTAGCGTAATGTTGGAGACATGTATACAATTTGATTATTTTAACGTAATGTCAGTGTCAGATACACCATTTTACCAATTTAACGTAATGTTGGAGACATGTATACAATTTGATTAATTTAGCGTAATGTCAGTGTCAGATACACCATTTTACCAATTTAGCGTAATGTTGGAGACATGTATACAATTTGATTATTTTAACGTAATGTCAGTGTCAGATACACCATTTTATCAATTTAGCGTAATATTGGAGACATGTATACAATTTGATTATTTTAACGTAATGTCTGTGTCAGATACACCATTTTACCAATTTAGCGTAATGTTGGAGACATGTATACAATTTGATTAATTTAGCGTAATGTCAGTGTCAGATACACCATTTTACCAATTTAGCGTAATGTTGGAGACATGTATACAATTTGATTATTTTAACGTAATGTCAGTGTCAGATACACCATTTTACCAATTTAGCGTAATGTTGGAGACATGTATACAATTTGATTAATTTAGCGTAATGTCAGTGTCAGATACACCATTTTACCAATTTAGCGTAATGTTGGAGACATGTATACAATTTGATTAATTTAGCATAATGTCAGTGTCAGGTACACCATTTTATCAAATTAGCGTAATGATGGAGCCATGTATACAATTTGATTAATTTGGCGAAATGTCAGTGTCAGATACACCATTTTATCAATTTAGCGTAATGTTGGAGCCATGTATACAATTCTAGCAATTTAGCGTAATGTTGGAGACATTTACAAAATGTTATTAGTTTAGCTTAATCTTGGCGTCTTGAAAACCATTTTATCAGTTTAGCTTAATGGTGTGGTCAAGTACACCATTTTATACATGTAACAAAATGTTGCATCCATTTTATCATTTTAGTGTAATATTCGAATCATGTACATCATTTTATCAATGTAACGTAAGGTTCGAGTTATGTACATTCATCTATCAATTTAGCGTAATGTTGTAATCATGTACATCAAGTTATTATTTTAGCGTAATGTTGGAGCCACGTAATCGATTTTATCAATTTAGTGTAATGTCAACTATTTTAACAGTTTAGCGTAATGGAGTCATGTACAACATTTTATCAATTTTGCATATTGTTTGTGTCGTGTACACCATTTTATCAATTTAGCGTAATGTTGGAGCCATGTATACAATTTGATTAATTTGGCGTAATGTCAGTGCCAGATACACCATTTTATCAATTTAGCGTAATGTCGGAGCCATGTATACAATTCTAGCAATTTAGCGTAATGTTGGAGGCATTTACAAAATGTTATTAGTTTAGCTTAATCTTGGCGTCTTGAAAACCATTTTATCAGTTTAGCTTAATGGTGGGGTCAAGTACACCATTTTATACATGTAACATAATGTTGCATCCATTTTATCATTTTAGTGTAATGTTCGAATCATGTACATCATTTTATCAATGTAACGTAAGGATCGAGTCATGTACATTCATCTATCAATTTAGCGTAATGTTGGAATCATGTACATCAATTATTATTTTAGCGTAATGTTGGAGCCACGTAATCGATTTTATCAATTTAGTGTAATGTCAACTATTTTAACAGTTTAGCGTAATGGACTCATGTACACCATTTTATCAATTTTGCATATTGTTTGAGTCGTGTACACCATTTTATCAATTTAGCGTAATGTTGGAGCCATGTATACAATTTGATTAATTTAGCGTAATGTCAGTGTCAGATACACCATTTTACCAATTTAGCGTAATGTTGGAGCCATGTATACAATTTGATTAATTTAGCAAAATGTCAGTGTCAGATACACCATTTTATCAAATTAGCGTAATGTTGGAGCCATGTATACAATTTGATTAATTTAGCGTGATGTCAGTGTCAGATGCACCATTTCATCAATTTAGCGTAATGTTGGAGCCATGTATACAATTTGATTAATTTAGCGTAATGTCAGTGTCAGATACACCATTTTATCAATTTAGCGTAATGTTGGAGACATGTATACAATTTGATTAATTTAGCGTAATGTCAGTGTCAGATACACCATTTTATCAATTTAGCGTAATGTTGGAGCCATGTATACAATTTGATTAATTTGGCGTAATGTCAGTTTCAGATGCACCATTTCATCAATTTAGCGTAATGTTGGAGACATGTATAGAATTTGATTAATTTAGCGTATTTGCAGTGTCAGATACACCATTTTATCAATTTAGCGTAATGTCGGAGCCATGTATACAATTTGATTAATTTGGCGTAATGTCAGTGTCAGATACACCATTTTATCAATTTAGCGTAATGTCGGAGCCATGTATACAATTCTAGCAATTTAGCGTAATGTTGGAGGCATTTACAAAATGTTATGAGTTTAGCTTAATCTTGGCGTCTTGAAAACCATTTTATCAGTTTAGCTTAATGGTGGGGTCAAGTACACCATTTTATACATGTAACATAATGTTGCATCCATTTTATCATTTTAGTGTAATGTTCGAATCATGTACATCATTTTATCAATGTAACGTAAGGATCGAGTCATGTACATTCATCTATCAATTTAGCGTAATGTTGGAATCATGTACATCAAGTTATTATTTTAGCGTAATGTTGGAGCCACGTAATCGATTTTATCAATTTAGTGTAATGTCAACTATTTCAACAGTTTAGCGTAATGGAGTCATGTACACAATTTTATCAATTTTGCATATTGTTTGAGTCGTGTACACCATTTTATCAATTTAGCGTAATGTTGGAGCCATGTATACAATTTGATTAATTTAGCGTAATGTCAGTGTCAGATACACCATTTTACCAATTTAGCCTAATGTTGGAGCCATGTATACAATTTGATTAATTTAGCATAATGTCAGTGTCAGATACACCATTTTATCAATTTAGCGTAATGTTGGAGACATGTATACAATTTGATTAATTTAGCGTAATGTCAGTGTCAGATACACCATTTTATCAATTTAGCGTAATGTTGGAGCCATGTATACAATTTGATTAATTTGGCGTAATGTCAGTTTCAGATGCACCATTTCATCAATTTAGCGTAATGTTGGAGACATGTATACAATTTGATTAATTTAGCGTATTTGCAGTGTCAGATACACCATTTTATCAATTTAGCGTAATGTTGGAGCCATGTATACAATTTGACTAATTTGGCGTAATGTCAGTGTCAGATACACCATTTTATCAATTTAGCGTAATGTTGGAGACATGTATACAATTTGAATAATTTAACGTAATGTCAGTGTCAGATACACCATTTTATCAATTTAGCGTAATGTTGGAGCCATATATACAATTTGATTAATTTGGCGTAATGTCAGTGTCAGATGCACCATTTCATCAATTTAGCGTAATGTTGGAGACATGTATACAATTTTATGATTTTAACGTAATGTCAGATACACCATTTTACCAATTTCGCGTAATGTTGGAGCCATGTATACAATTCTAACAATTTAGCGTAATGTTGGAGACATTTACAAAATGTTATTAGTTTAGCTTAATCTTGGCGTCTTGAAAACCATTTTATCAGTTTAGCCTAATGGTGGGGTCAAGTACACCATTTTATACATGTAACATAATGTTGCATCCATTTTATCATTTTAGTGTAATGTTCGAATCATGTACATCATTTTATCAATGTAACGTAAGGTTCGAGTCATGTACATTCATCTATCAATTTAGCGTAATGTTGGAATCATGTACATCAAGTTATTATTTTAGCGTAATGTTGGAGCCACGTAATCGATTTTATCAATTTAGTGTAATGTCAACTATTTTAACAGTTTAGCGTAATGGAGACATGTACACCATTTTATCAATGTTGCATATTGTTTGAGTCGTGTACAACATTTTATCAATTTAGCGTAATGTTGGAGCCATGTATACAATTTGATTATTTTAACGTAATGTCAGTGTCAGATACACCATTTTACCAATTTAGCGTAATGTTGGAGACATGTATACAATTTGATTAATTTAGCGTAATGTCAGTGTCAGATACACCATTTTACCAATTTAGCGTAATGTTGGCGACATGTATACAATTTGATTATTTTAACATAATGTCAGTGTCAGATACACCATTTTACCAATTTAGCGTAATGTTGGAGACATGTATACAATTTGATTAATTTAGCGTAATGTCAGTGTCAGATACACCATTTTACCAATTTAGCGTAATGTTGGAGCCATGTATACAATTTGATTATTTTAACGTAATGTCAGTGTCAGATAGACCATTTTATCAATTTAGCGTAATGTTGGAGACATGTATACAATTTGATTATTTTAACGTAATGTCAGTGTCAGATACACCATTTTACCAATTTAGCGTAATGTTGGAGACATGTATACAATTTGATTATTTTAACGTAATGTCAGTGTCAGATACACCATTTTATCAATTTAGCGTAATGTTGGAGACATGTATACAATTTGATTATTTTAACGTAATGTCAGTGTCAGATACACCATTTTACCAATTTAGCGTAATGTTGGAGACATGTATACAATTTGATTAATTTAGCGTAATGTCAGTGTCAGATACACCATTTTACCAATTTAGCGTAATGTTGGAGACATGTATACAATTTGATTAATTTGGCGTAATGTCAGTGTCAGATACACCATTTTATCAATTTAGCGTAATGTTGGAGACATGTATACAATTTGATTATTTTAACGTAATGTCAGTGTCAGATACACCATTTTACCAATTTAGCGTAATGTTGGAGACATGTATACAATTTGATTAATTTAGCGTAATGTCAGTGTCAGATACACCATTTTACCAATTTAGCGTAATGTTGGAGACATGTATACAATTTGATTAATTTGGCGTAATGTCAGTGTCAGATACACCATTTTATCAATTTAGCGTAATGTTGGAGACATGTATACAATTTGATTATTTTAACGTAATGTCAGTGTCAGTTACACCATTTTACCAATTTAGCGTAATGTTGGAGACATGTATACAATTTGATTAATTTAGCGTAATGTAAGTGTCAGATACACCATTTTACCAATTTAGCGTAATGTTGGAGACATGTATACAATTTGATTAATTTAGCGTAATGTCAGTGTCAGATACACCATTTTACCAATTTAGCGTAATGTTGGAGCCATGTATACAATTTGATTATTTTAACGTAATGTCAGTGTCAGATACACCATTTTATCAATTTAGCGTAATGTTGGAGACATGTATAGAATTTGATTATTTTAACGTAATGTCTGTGTCAGATACACCATTTTACCAATTTAGCGTAATGTTGGAGACATGTATACAATTTGATTAATTTGGCGTAATTTCAGTGTCAGATACACCATTTTATCAATTTAGCGTAATGTTGGAGCCATGTATACAATTTGATTAATTTGGCGTAATTTCAGTGTCAGATACACCATTTTATCAATTTAGCGTAATGTTGGAGCCATGTATACAATTTGATTAATTTGGCGTAATTTCAGTGTCAGATACACCATTTTATCAATTTAGCGTAATGTTGGAGCCATGTATACAATTTGATTAATTTGGCGTAATTTCAGTGTCAGATACACCATTTTACCAATTTAGCGTAATGTTGGAGACATGTATACAATTTGATTAATTTGGCGTAATTTCAGTGTCAGATACACCATTTTATCAAATTAGCGTAATGTTGGAGCCATGTATACAATTTGATTAATTTGGCGTAATTTCAGTGTCAGATACACCATTTTATCAATTTAGCGTAATGTTGGAGCCATGTACACAATTTGATTAATTTAGCGTAATGTCAGTGTCAGATACACCATTTTATCAATTTAGCGTAATGTTGGAGACATGTATACAATTTGATTAATTTAGCATAATGTCAGTGTCAGATACACCATTTTATCAATTTAGCGTAATGTTGGAGCCATGTATACAATTTCATTATTTTAACGTAATGTCAGTGTCAGATACACCATTTTATCAATTTAGCGTAATGATGGAGACATGTATACAATTTGATTATTTTAACGTAATGTCTGTGTCAGATACACCATTTTACCAATTTAGCGTAATGTTGGAGACATGTATACAATTTGATTAATTTAGCGTAATGTCAGTGTCAGATACACCATTTTACCAATTTAGCGTAATGTTGGAGACATGTATACAATTTGATTATTTTAACGTAATGTCAGTGTCAGATACACCATTTTACCAATTTAGCGTAATGTTGGAGACATGTATACAATTTGATTAATTTAGCGTAATGTCAGTGTCAGATACACCATTTTACCAATTTAGCGTAATGTTGGAGACATGTATACAATTTGATTAATTTAGCATAATGTCAGTGTCAGGTACACCATTTTATCAAATGAGCGTAATGATGGAGCCATGTATACAATTTGATTAATTTGGCGTAATGTCAGTGTCAGATACACCATTTTATCAATTTAGCGTAATGTTGGAGCCATGTATACAATTCTAGCAATTTAGCGTAATGTTGGAGACATTTACAAAATGTTATTAGTTTAGCTTAATCTTGGCGTCTTGAAAACCATTTTATCAGTTTAGCTTAATGGTGGGGTCAAGTACACCATTTTATACATGTAACATAATGTTGCATCCATTTTATCATTTTAGTGTAATATTCGTATCATGTACATCATTTTATCAATCTAACGTAAGGTTCGAGTTATGTACATTCATCTATCAATTTAGCGTAATGTTGGAATCATGTACATCAAGTTATTATTTTAGCGTAATGTTGGAGCCACGTAATCGATTTTATCAATTTAGTGTAATGTCAACTATTTTAACAGTTTAACGTAATGGAGTCATGTACACCATTTTATCAATTTTGCATATTGTTTGTGTCGTGTACACCATTTTATCAATTTAGCGTAATGTTGGAGCCATGTATACAATTTGATTAATTTGGCGTAATGTCAGTGTCAGATACACCATTTTATCAATTTAGCGTAATGTCGGAGCCATGTATACAATTCTAGCAATTTAGCGTAATGTTGGAGGCATTTACAAAATGTTATTAGTTTAGCTTAATCTTGACGTCTTGAAAACCATTTTATCAGTTTAGCTTAATGGTGGGGTCAAGTACACCATTTTATACATGTAACATAATGTTGCATCCATTTTATCATTTTAGTGTAATGTTCGAATCATGTACATCATTTTATCAATGTAACGTAAGGATCGAGTCATGTACATTCATCTATCAATTTAGCGTAATGTTGGAATCATGTACATCAAGTTATTATTTTAGCGTAATGTTGGAGCCACGTAATCGATTTTATCAATTTAGTGTAATGTCAACTATTTTAACAGTTTAGCGTAATGGAGTCATGTACACCATTTTATCAATTTTGCATATTGTTTGAGTCGTGTACACCATTTTATCAATTTAGCGTAATGTTGGTGCCATGTATACAATTTGATTAATTTAGCGTAATGTCAGTGTCAGATACACCATTTTATCAAATTAGCGTAATGTTGGAGCCATGTATACAATTTGATTAATTTGGCGTAATTTCAGTGTCAGATACACCATTTTATCAATTTAGCGTAATGTTGGAGCCATGTACACAATTTGATTAATTTAGCGTAATGTCAGTGTCAGATACACCATTTTATCAATTTAGCGTAATGTTGGAGACATGTATACAATTTGATTAATTTAGCATAATGTCAGTGTCAGATACACCATTTTATCAATTTAGCGTAATGTTGGAGCCATGTATACAATTTCATTATTTTAACGTAATGTCAGTGTCAGATACACCATTTTATCAATTTAGCGTAATGATGGAGACATGTATACAATTTGATTATTTTAACGTAATGTCTGTGTCAGATACACCATTTTACCAATTTAGCGTAATGTTGGAGACATGTATACAATTTGATTAATTTAGCGTAATGTCAGTGTCAGATACACCATTTTACCAATTTAGCGTAATGTTGGAGACATGTATACAATTTGATTATTTTAACGTAATGTCAGTGTCAGATACACCATTTTACCAATTTAGCGTAATGTTGGAGACATGTATACAATTTGATTAATTTAGCGTAATGTCAGTGTCAGATACACCATTTTACCAATTTAGCGTAATGTTGGAGACATGTATACAATTTGATTAATTTAGCATAATGTCAGTGTCAGGTACACCATTTTATCAAATGAGCGTAATGATGGAGCCATGTATACAATTTGATTAATTTGGCGTAATGTCAGTGTCAGATACACCATTTTATCAATTTAGCGTAATGTTGGAGCCATGTATACAATTCTAGCAATTTAGCGTAATGTTGGAGACATTTACAAAATGTTATTAGTTTAGCTTAATCTTGGCGTCTTGAAAACCATTTTATCAGTTTAGCTTAATGGTGGGGTCAAGTACACCATTTTATACATGTAACATAATGTTGCATCCATTTTATCATTTTAGTGTAATATTCGAATCATGTACATCATTTTATCAATGTAACGTAAGGTTCGAGTTATGTACATTCATCTATCAATTTAGCGTAATGTTGGAATCATGTACATCAAGTTATTATTTTAGCGTAATGTTGGAGCCACGTAATCGATTTTATCAATTTAGTGTAATGTCAACTATTTTAACAGTTTAGCGTAATGGAGTCATGTACACCATTTTATCAATTTTGCATATTGTTTGTGTCGTGTACACCATTTTATCAATTTAGCGTAATGTTGGAGCCATGTATACAATTTGATTAATTTGGCGTAATGTCAGTGTCAGATACACCATTTTATCAATTTAGCGTAATGTCGGAGCCATGTATACAATTCTAGCAATTTAGCGTAATGTTGGAGGCATTTACAAAATGTTATTAGTTTAGCTTAATCTTGGCGTCTTGAAAACCATTTTATCAGTTTAGCTTAATGGTGGGGTCAAGTACACCATTTTATACATGTAACATAATGTTGCATCCATTTTATCATTTTAGTGTAATGTTCGAATCATGTACATCATTTTATCAATGTAACGTAAGGATCGAGTCATGTACATTCATCTATCAATTTAGCGTAATGTTGGAATCATGTACATCAAGTTATTATTTTAGCGTAATGTTGGAGCCACGTAATCGATTTTATCAATTTAGTGTAATGTCAACTATTTTAACAGTTTAGCGTAATGGAGTCATGTACACCATTTTATCAATTTTGCATATTGTTTGAGTCGTGTACACCATTTTATCAATTTAGCGTAATGTTGGTGCCATGTATACAATTTGATTAATTTAGCGTAATGTCAGTGTCAGATACACCATTTTACCAATTTAGCGTAATGTTGGAGCCATGTATACAATTTGATTAATTTAGCATAATGTCAGTGTCAGATACACCATTTTATCAAATTAGCGTAATGTTGGAGCCATGTATACTATTTGATTAATTTGGCGTAATGTCAGTGTCAGATACACCATTTTATCAATTTAGCGTAATGTTGGAGCCATGTACACAATTTGATTAATTGAGCGTAATGTCAGTGTCAGATACACCATTTTATCAATTTAGCGTAATGTTGGAGACATGTATACAATTTGATTAATTTAGCATAATGTCAGTGTCAGATACACCATTTTATCAATTTAGCGTAATGTTGGAGCCATGTATACAATTTGATTAATTTGGCGTAATGTCAGTGTCAAATACACCATTTTACCAATTTAGCGTAATGTTGGAGCCATGTATACAATTTGATTAATTTAGCATAATGTCAGTGTCAGATACACCATTTTATCAAATTAGCGTAATGATGGAGCCATGTATACAATTTGATTAATTTGGCGTAATGTCAGTGTCAGATACACCATTTTATCAATTTAGCGTAATGTCGGAGCCATGTATACAATTCTAGCAATTTAGCGTAATGTTGGAGACATTTACAAAATGTTATTAGTTTAGCTTAATCTTGGCGTCTTGAAAACCATTTTATCAGTTTAGCTTAATGGTGGGGTCAAGTACACCATTTTATACATGTAACATAATGTTGCATCCATTTTATCATTTTAGTGTAATATTCGAATCATGTACATCATTTTATCAATGTAACGTAAGGTTCGAGTCATGTACATTCATCTATCAATTTAGCGTAATGTTGGAATCATGTACATCAAGTTATTATTTTGGCGTAATGTTGGAGCCACGTAATCGATTTTATCAATTTAGTGTAATGTCAACTATTTTAACAGTTTAGCGTAATGGAGTCATGTACACCATTTTATCAATTTTGCATATTGTTTGAGTCGTGTACACCATTTTATCAATTTAGCGTAATGTTGGAGCCATGTATACAATTTGATTAATTTAGCGTAATGTCAGTGTCAGATACACCATTTTATCAATTTAGCGTAATGTTGGAGCCATGTATACAATTCTAGCAATTTAGCGTAATGTTGGAGACATTAACAAAATGTTATTAGTTTAGCTTAATCTTTGCGTCTTGAAAACCATTTTATCAGTTTAGCCTAATGGTGGGATCAAGTACACCATTTTATACATGTAACATAATGTTGCATCCATTTTATCATTTTAGTGTAATGTTCGAATCATGTACATCATTTTATCAATGTAACGTAAGGTTCGAGTCATGTACATTCATCTATCAATTTAGCGTAATGTTGGAATCCTGTACATCAAGTTATTATTTTAGCGTAATGGTGGACCCACGTAATCGATTTTATCAATTTAGTGTAATGTCAACTATTTTAACAGTTTAGCGTAATGGAGTCATGTACACCATTTTATCAATGTTGCATATTGTTTGAGTCGTGTACACCATTTTAACAATTTAGCTAATGTTGGAGCCATGTATACAATTTGATTAATTTGGCGTAATGTCAGTGTCAGATACACCATTTTATCAAATTAGCGTAATGTTGGAGCCATGTACACAATTTGATTAATTTAGCGTAATGTCAGTGTCAGATACACCATTTTATCAATTTAGCGTAATGTTGGAGCCATGTACGCAATTTAGCGTAATATTTAGCTTAATGTCAGTGTCAGATACACAATTTTATCAATTTAGCGTAATGTTGGAATCATGTACATCAAGTTATTATTTTAGCGTAATGTTGGAGCCACGTAATCGATTTTATCAATTTAGTGTAATGTCAACTATTTTAACAGTTTAGCGTAATGGAGTCATGTACACCATTTTATCAATTTTGCATATTGTTTGAGTCGTGTACACCATTTTATCAATTTAGCGTAATGTTGGTGCCATGTATACAATTTGATTAATTTAGCGTAATGTCAGTGTCAGATACAACATTTTACCAATTTAGCGTAATGTTGGAGCCATGTATACAATTTGATTAATTTAGCATAATGTCAGTGTCAGATACACCATTTTATCAAATTAGCGTAATGTTGGAGCCATGTATACAATTTGATTAATTTGGCGTAATGTCAGTGTCAGATACACCATTTTATCAATTTAGCGTAATGTTGGAGCCATGTACACAATTTGATTAATTGAGCGTAATGTCAGTGTCAGATACACCATTTTATCAATTTAGCGTAATGTTGGAGACATGTATACAATTTGATTAATTTAGCATAATGTCAGTGTCAGATACACCATTTTATCAATTTAGCGTAATGTTGGAGCCATGTATACAATTTGATTAATTTGGCGTAATGTCAGTGTCAAATACACCATTTTACCAATTTAGCGTAATGTTGGAGCCATGTATACAATTTGATTAATTTAGCATAATGTCAGTGTCAGATACACCATTTTATCAATTTAGCGTAATGTTGGAGCCATGTATACAATTTGATTAATTTAGCATAATGTCAGTGTCAGATACACCATTTTATCAAATTAGCGTAATGATGGAGCCATGTATACAATTTGATTAATTTGGCGTAATGTCAGTGTCAGATACACCATTTTATCAATTTAGCGTAATGTCGGAGCCATGTATACAATTCTAGCAATTTAGCGTAATGTTGGAGACATTTACAAAATGTTATTAGTTTAGCTTAATCTTGGCGTCTTGAAAACCATTTTATCAGTTTAGCTTAATGGTGGGGTCAAGTACACCATTTTATACATGTAACATAATGTTGCATCCATTTTATCATTTTAGTGTAATATTCGAATCATGTACATCATTTTATCAATGTAACGTAAGGTTCGAGTCATGTACATTCATCTATCAATTTAGCGTAATGTTGGAATCATGTACATCAAGTTATTATTTTGGCGTAATGTTGGAGCCACGTAATCGATTTTATCAATTTAGTGTAATGTCAACTATTTTAACAGTTTAGCGTAATGGAGTCATGTACACCATTTTATCAATTTTGCATATTGTTTGAGTCGTGTACACCATTTTATCAATTTAGCGTAATGTTTGAGCCATGTATACAATTTGATTAATTTAGCGTAATGTCAGTGTCAGATACACCATTTTATCAATTTAGCGTAATGTTGGAGCCATGTATACAATTCTAGCAATTTAGCGTAATGTTGGAGACATTAACAAAATGTTATTAGTTTAGCTTAATCTTTGCGTCTTGAAAACCATTTTATCAGTTTAGCCTAATGGTGGGATCAAGTACACCATTTTATACATGTAACATAATGTTGCATCCATTTTATCATTTTAGTGTAATGTTCGAATCATGTACATCATTTTATCAATGTAACGTAAGGTTCGAGTCATGTACATTCATCTATCAATTTAGCGTAATGTTGGAATCCTGTACATCAAGTTATTATTTTAGCGTAATGGTGGACCCACGTAATCGATTTTATCAATTTAGTGTAATGTCAACTATTTTAACAGTTTAGCGTAATGGAGTCATGTACACCATTTTATCAATGTTGCATATTGTTTGAGTCGTGTACACCATTTTAACAATTTAGCTAATGTTGGAGCCATGTATACAATTTGATTAATTTGGCGTAATGTCAGTGTCAGATACACCATTTTATCAAATTAGCGTAATGTTGGAGCCATGTACACAATTTGATTAATTTAGCGTAATGTCAGTGTCAGATACACCATTTTATCAATTTAGCGTAATGTTGGAGCCATGTACGCAATTTAGCGTAATATTTAGCTTAATGTCAGTGTCAGATACACAATTTTATCAATTTAGCGTAATGTTGGAGACATGTATACAATTTGATTAATTTAGCGTAATGTCAGTGTCAGATACACCATTTTATCAATTTAGCGTAATGTTGGAGCCATGTACGCAATTTAGCGTAATATTTAGCTTAATGTCAGTGTCAGATACACAATTTTATCAATTTAGCGTAATGTTGGAGACATGTATACAAGTTGATTAATTTAGCGTAATGTCAGTGTCAGATACACCATTTTACCAATTTAGCGTAATGTTGGAGCCATGTATACAATTTGATTAATTTAGCATAATGTCAGTGTCAGATACACCATTTTATCAATTTAGCGTAATGTTGGAGCCATGTATACAATTTGATTAATTTGGCGTAATGTCAGTGTCAGATACACCATTTTATCAATTTAGCGTAATGTCGGAGCCATGTATACAATTCTAGCAATTTAGCGTAATGTTGGAGGCATTTACAAAATGTTATTAGTTTAGCTTAATCTTGGCGTCTTGAAAACCATTTTATCAGTTTAGCTTAATCGTGGGGTCAAGTACACCATTTTATACATGTAACATAATGTTGCATCCATTTTATCATTTTAGTGTAATGTTCGAATCATGTACATCATTTTATCAATGTAACGTAAGGTTCGAGTCATGTACATTCATCTATCAATTTAGCGTAATGTTGGAATCATGTACATCAAGTTATTATTTTAGCGTAATGTTGGAGCCACGTAATCGATTTTATCAATTTAGTGTAATGTCAACTATTTTAACAGTTTAGCGTAATGGAGTCATTGTTTGAGTCGTGTACACCATTTTATCAATTTAGCGTAATGTTGGAGCCATGTATACAATTTGATTAATTTAGCATAATGTCAGTGTCAGATACACCATTTTATCAATTTAGCGTAATGTTGGAGCCATGTATACAATTTGATTAATTTGGCGTAATATCAGTGTCAGATACACCATTTTACCAATTTAGCGTAATGTTGGAGCCATGTATACAATTTGATTAATTTAGCATAATGTCAGTGTCAGATACACCATTTTATCAATTTAGCGTAATGATGGAGCCATGTATACAATTTGATTAATTTGGCGTAATGTCAGTGTCAGATACACCATTTTATCAATTTAGCGTAATGTCGGAGCCATGTATACAATTCTAGCCATTTAGCGTAATGTTGGAGGCATTTACAAAATGTTATTAGTTTAGCTTAATCTTGGCGTCTTGAAAACCATTTTATCAGTTTAGCTTAATGGTGGGGTCAAGTACACCATTTTATACATGTAACATAATGTTGCATCCATTTTATCATTTTAGTGTAATGTTCGAATCATGTACATCATTTTATCAATGTAACGTAAGGTTCGAGTTATGTACATTCATCTATCAATTTAGCGTAATGTTGGAATCATGTACATCAAGTTATTATTTTAGCGTAATGTTGGAGCCACGTAATCGATTTTATCAATTTAGTGTAATGTCAACTATTTTAACAGTTTAGCGTAATGGAGTCATTGTTTGAGTCGTGTACACCATTTTATCAATTTAGCGTAATGTTGGAGCCATGTATACAATTTGATTAATTTAGCATAATGTCAGTGTCAGATACACCATTTTATCAATTTAGCGTAATGTTGGAGCCATGTATACAATTTGATTAATTTGGCGTAATATCAGTGTCAGATACACCATTTTACCAATTTAGCGTAATGTTGGAGCCATGTATACAATTTGATTAATTTAGCATAATGTCAGTGTCAGATACACCATTTTATCAATTTAGCGTAATGTTGGAGCCATGTATACAATTTGATTAATTTAGCATAATGTCAGTGTCAGATACACCATTTTATCAAATTAGCGTAATGATGGAGCCATGTATACAATTTGATTAATTTGGCGTAATGTCAGTGTCAGATACACCATTTTATCAATTTAGCGTAATGTTGGAGCCATGTATACAATTCTAGCAATTTAGCGTAATGTTGGAGACATTAACAAAATGTTATTAGTTTAGCTTAATCTTTGCGTCTTGAAAACCATTTTATCAGTTTAGCCTAATGGTGGGATCAAGTACACCATTTTATACATGTAACATAATGTTGCATCCATTTTATCATTTTAGTGTAATATTCGAATCATGTACATCATTTTATCAATGTAACGTAAGGTTCGAGTCATGTACATTCATCTATCAATTTAGCGTAATGTTGGAATCATGTACATCAAGTTATTATTTTGGCGTAATGTTGGAGCCTCGTAATCGATTTTATCAATTTAGTGTAATGTCAACTATTTTAACAGTTTAGCGTAATGGAGTCATGTACACCATTTTATCAATGTTGCATATTGTTTGAGTCGTGTACACCATTTTAACAATTTAGCTAATGTTGGAGCCATGTATACAATTTGATTAATTTAGCGTAATGTCAGTGTCAGATACACAATTTTACCAATTTAGCGTAATGTTGGAGCCATGTATACAATTTGATTAATTTGGCGTAATGTCAGTGTCAGATACACAATTTTATCAATTTAGCGTAATGTTGGAGACATGTATACAATTTGATTAATTTAGCGTAATGCCAGTGTCAGGTACACCATTTTATCAATTTAGCGTAATGTTGGAGCCATGTACACAATTTGGCGTAATGTTTAGCGTAATGTCAGTGTCAGATACACCAATTTATCAATTTAGCGTAATGTTGGAGCCATGTACACAATTTAGCGTAATATATAGTGTAATGTCAGTGTCAGATACACCATT
Organism: Ascarosepion bandense; assembly: GCA_037127315.1. Taxonomy (NCBI): domain Eukaryota; kingdom Metazoa; phylum Mollusca; class Cephalopoda; order Sepiida; family Sepiidae; genus Ascarosepion; species Ascarosepion bandense. Next base: position 98,750 of record JBBBDQ010028960.1, read on the forward strand.
TTATCAATTTAGCGTAATGTTGGAGCCATGTACACAATTTGGCGTAATGTTTAGCGTAATGTCAGTGTCAGATACACCAATTTATCAATTTAGCGTAATGTTGGAGCCATGTACACAATTTAGCGTAATATATAACGTAATGTCAGTGTCAGATACACCATTTTATCAATTTAGGGTAATGTTGGAGCCATGTACAAAATTTGATTAATTTAGCGTAATGTCAGTGTCAGATTCTCCATTTTATCAATTTAGCGTAATGTTGGAGCCATGTATACAATTTGATTAATTTGGCGTAATGTCAGTGACAGATACACCATTTTATCAATTTAGCGTAATGTTGGAACCATGAACGCAATTTGATTAATTTGGCGTAATGTCAGTGACAGATACACCATTTTATCAATTTAGCGTAATGTTGGAACCATGTACACAATTTGATTAATTTGGCGTAATGTCAGTGACAGATACACCATTTTATCAACTTAGCGTAATGTTGGAACCATGTACACAATTTCATTAATTTAGCGTAATGTCAGTGTCAGATTCTCCATTTTATCAATTTAGCGTAATGTTGGAGCCATGTATACAATTTGATTAATTTGGCGTAATGTCAGTGACAGATACACCATTTTATCAATTTAGCGTAATGTTGGAGCCATGTACACAATTTAGCGTAATATTTAGCGTAATGTCAGTGTCAGATACACCATTTTATCAATTTAGCGTAATGTTGGAGACATGTATACAATTTGATTAATTTAGCGTAATGTCAGTGTCAGATGCACCATTTCATCAATTTCGCGTAATGTTGGAGACATGTATACAATTTGATTAATTTAGCGTAATGTCAGTGTCAGATACACCATTTTACCAATTTAGCGTAATGTTGGAGCCATGTATACAATTTGATTAATTTGGCGTAATGTCAGTGTCAGATGCACCATTTTATCAATTTAGCGTAATGTTGGAGCCATGTATACAATTTGAATAATTTAACGTAATGTCAGTGACAGATACACCATTTTATCAATTTAGCGTAATGTTGGAGCCATGTTCACAATTTAGCGTAATATTTAGCGTAATGTCAGTGTCAGATACACCATTTTATCAATTTAGCGTAATGTTGGAGACATGTATACAATTTGATTAATTTAGCGTAATGTCAGTGACAGATACACCATTTTATCAATTTAGCGTAATGTTGGAACCATGTGCACAATTTGATTAATTTGGCGTAATGTCAGTGACAGATACACCATTTTATCAATTTAGCGTAATGTTGGAACCATGTACACAATTTGATGAATTTGGCGTAATGTCAGTGACAGATACACCATTTTATCAACTTAGCGTAATGTTGGAACCATGTACACAATTTCATTAATTGAGCGTAATGTCAGTGTCAGATTCTCCATTTTATCAATTTAGCGTAATGTTGGAGCCATGTATACAATTTGATTAATTTGGCGTAATGTCAGTGACAGATACACCATTTTATCAATTTAGCGTAATGTTGGAGCCATGTACACAATTTAGCGTAATATTTAGCGTAATGTCAGTGTCAGATACACCATTTTATCAATTTAGCGTAATGTTGGAGACATGTATACAATTTGATTAATTTAGCGTAATGTCAGTGTCAGATGCACCATTTCATCAATTTCGCGTAATGTTGGAGACATGTATACAATTTGATTAATTTAGCGTAATGTCAGTGTCAGATACACCATTTTACCAATTTAGCGTAATGTTGGAGCCATGTATACAATTTGATTAATTTGGCGTAATGTCAGTGTCAGATGCACCATTTTATCAATTTAGCGTAATGTTGGAGCCATGTATACAATTTGAATGATTTGACGTAATGTCAGTGACAGATACACCATTTTATCAATTTAGCGTAATGTTGGAGCCATGTACACAATTTAGCGTAATATTTAGCGTAATGTCAGTGTCAGATGCACCATTTCATCAATTTCGCGTAATGTTGGAGCCATGTATAAAATTTGATTAATTTGGCGTAATGTCAGTGTCAGATACACCATTTTATCAATTTAGCGTAATGTTGGAGCCATATATACAATTCTAGCAATTTAGCGTAATGTTGGAGACATTTACAAAATGTTATTAGTTTAGCTTAATCTTGGCGTCTTGAAAACCATTTTATCAGTTTAGCCTAATGGTGGGATCAAGTACACCATTTTATACATGTAACATAATGTTACATCCACTTTATCATTTTAGTGTAATGTTCGAATCATGTACATCATTTTATCAATGTAACGTAAGGTTCGAGTCATGTACATTCATCTATCAATTTAGCGTAATGTTGGAATCATGTACATCAAGTTATTATTTTAGCGTAATGTTGGAGCCACGTAATCGATTTTATCAATTTAGTGTAATGTCAACTATTTAACAGTTTAGCGTAATGGAGTCATGTACACCATTTTATCAATGTTGCATATTGTTTGAGTCGTCTACACCATTTTATCAATTTAGCGTAATGTTGGAGCCATGTATACAATTTGATTAATTTGGCGTAATGTCAGCGTCAGATACACCATTTTATCAAATTAGCGTAATGTTGGAGCCATGTATACAATTTGATTAATTTAGCGTAATGTCAGTGTCAGATACACCATTTTATCAATTTAGCTTAATGTTGGAGCCATGTACGCAATTTAGCGTAATATTTAGCTTAATGTCAGTGTCAGATACACAATTTTATCAATTTAGCGTAATGTTTGAACCATGTACACAATTTGATTAATTTAGCGTAATGTCAGTGTCAGATGCACCATTTTATCAATTTAGCGTAATGTTGGAGCCATGTACACAATTTGATTAATTTAGCGTAATGTCAGTGTCAGATACACCATTTTACCAATTTAGCGTAATGTTGGAGCCATGTATACAATTTGATTAATTTAGCATAATGTCAGTGTCAGATACACCATTTTATCAATTTAGCGTAATGTTGGAGCCATGTATACAATTTGATTAATTTGGCGTAATGCCAGTGTCAGATACACCATTTTATCAATTTAGCTTAATGTTGGAGCCATGTATACAAATTTATCAATTTAGCGTAATGTCAGTATCAGATACACCATTTTATCAATTTAGCGTAATGTTGGAGCCATGTATACAATTCTAGCAATTTAGCGTAATGTTTGTGACATTTACAAAATGTTATTAGTTTAGCTTAATCTTGGCGTCTTGAAAACCATTTTATCAGTTTAGCCTAATGGTGGGGTCAAGTACACCATTTTATACATGTAACATAATGTTGCATCCATTTTATCATTTTAGTGTAATGTTCGAATCATGTACATCATTTTATCAATGTAACGTAAGGTTCGAGTCATGTACATTCATCTATCAATTTAGCGTAATGTTGGAATCATGTACATCAAGTTATTATTTTAGCGTAATGTTGGAGCCACGTAATCGATTTTATCAATTTAGTGTAATGTCAACTATTTTAACAATTTAGCGTAATGGAGTCATGTACACCATTTTATCAATGTTGCATATTGTTTGAGTCGTGAACACCATTTTATCAATTTGTACTTTATTTTATTAATTTTCCATAATGTTGGAGCCATGTATTCAATTCTATCAATTTAGCGTAATGATAGAATCAAGTACACGATTTTATACATGTTATGTAATTTTGAATCCATGTACATAATTTTATCATTTTAGCGTAATGTTCGATTCATGTACACAATTTTATCAATTTAGCATAATGTTTGAGCCATATACGCCATTCTATCAATTTAACGAAATGTTGGAGCCATGTCAACGATTTTATAAATGAATCGTGTACACCATTTTATCAATTCAGCGTAATTTTGGAGCAATGTACACAATTTTATCAATTTAGCATAGTGTTCGAGTTATGTACACCATTCTATCAATTTGGCTTAATATTGGAGCCATGTACACCATTTCATCAATTTAGCAAAATGTTGAATTATTTACACAGTTTTTATCTATTTAGCGTAGGGTTGGAGCCATGTACACAATTTTATCCATTTATGGTAAAGTTTGAATTATGTACACGATTTTATTAATTTTCCGCAATTCTATAGTTATGTACACAATCTTATATATTTAGCGTAATGTTGGAGTCATGTATACCTGTTTTCTCAATTTGTCCAAAGGTTGGAGTCGTGTACACCAGTTTTATCAATTTAGCGAATGGTTGGAGCCATGTACACAATTTTATCCATTTATGGTAAAGTTTGAATTATGTACACGATTTTATTAATTTTCCGCAATGCTATAGTTATGTACACAATCTTATATATTTAGCGTAATGTTGGAGTCATGTATACCTGTTTTCTCAATTTGTCCAAAGGTTGGAGTCGTGTACACCAGTTTTCTCAATTTAGCGTAGGGTTGGAGCCATGTACACAATTTTATCCATTTATGGTAAAGTTTGAATTATGTACACGATTTTATTAATTTTCCGCAATGCTATATTTATGTACACAATATTATATATTTAGCGTAATGTTGGAGTCATGTATACCTGTTTTCTCAATTTGTCCAAAGGTTGGAGTCGTGTACACCAGTTTTATCAATTTAGCGTAGGGTTGGAGCCATGTACACAATTTTATCCATTTATGGTGAAGTTTGAATTATGTACACGATTTTATTAATTTTCCGCAATGCTATAGTTATGTACACAATCTTATATATTTAGCGTAATGTTGGAGTCATGTATACCTGTTTTCTCAATTTGTCCGAAGGGTGGAGTCGTGTACACCAGTTTTATCAATTTAGCGTAGGGTTGGAGCCATGTACACAATTTTATCCATTTATGGTAAATTTTGAATTATGTACACGATTTTAATAATTTTCCGCAGTGCTATAGTTATGTACACAATCGTATATATTTAGCGTAATGTTGGAGTCATGTATACCTGTTTTCTCAATTTGTCCAAAGGTTGGAGTCGTGTACACCAGTTTTATCAATTTAGCGTAGGGTTGGAGCCATGTACACAATTTTATCCATTTATGGTAAAGTTTGAATTATGTACACGATTTTATTAATTTTCCGCAATGCTATAGTTATGTACACAATCTTATATATTTAGCGTAATGTTGGAGTCATATATACCTGTTGTCTCAATTTGTCCAAAGGTTGGAGTCGTGTACACCAGTTTTATCAATTTAGCGTAGGGTTGGAGCCATGTACACAATTTTATCCATTTATGGTATAGTTTGAATTATGTACACGGTTTTATTAATTTTCCGCAATGCTATAGTTATGTACACAATCTTATATATTTAGCGTAATGTTGGAGTCATGTATACCTGTTTTCTCAATTGGTCCAAAGCTTGGAGTCGTGTACACCAGTTTTATCAATTTAGCGTAGGGTTGGAGCCATGTACACAATTTTATCCATTTATGGTAAAGTTTGAATTATGTACACGATTTTATTAATTTTCCGCAATGCTATAGTTATGTACACAATCTTATATATTTAGCGTAATTTGGGAGTCATGTATACCTGTTTTCTCAATTTGTCCAAAGGTTGGAGTCGTGTACACCAGTTTTATCAATTTAGCGTAGGGTTGGAGCCATGTACACAATTTTCTCCATTCATGGTGAAGTTTGAATTATGTACACGATTTTATTAATTTTCCGCAATGCTATAATTATGTACACAATCTTATATATTGAGCGTAATGTTCGAGTCATGTATACCTGTTTTCTCAATTTGTCCAAAGGTTGGAGTCGTGTACACCAGTTTTATCAATTTAGCGTAGGGTTGGAGACATGTACACAATTTTATCCATTAATGGTAAAGTTTGAATTATGTACACGATTTTATTAATTTTCCGCAATGCTATAGTTATGTACACAATCTTATATATTTAGCGTAATGTTGGAGTCATGTATACCTGTTTTCTCAATTTGTCCAAAGGTTGGAGTCGTGTACACCAGTTTTATCAATTTAGCGTAGGGTTGGAGCCATGTACACAATTTTATCCATTTATGGTAAAGTTTGAATTATGTACACGATTTTATTAATTTTCCGCAATGCTATAGTTATCTACACAATCTTATATATTTAGCGTAATTTTGGAGTCATGTATACCTGTTTTCTCAATTTGTCCAAATGTTGCAGTCGTGTACACCAGTTTTATCAATTTAGCGTAGGTTTGGAGCCATGTACACAATTTTATCCATTTATGGTAAAGTTTGAATTATGTACACGATTTTATTAATTTTCCGCAATGCTATAGTTATGTACACAATCTTATATATTTAGCGTAATTTTGGAGTCATGTATACCTGTTTTCTCAATTTGTCCAAAGGTTGGAGTCGTGTACACCAGTTTTATCAATTTAGCGTAGGGTTGGAGCCATGTACACAATTTTATCCATTTATGGTATAGTTTGAATTATGTACACGATTTTATTAATTTTCCGCAATGCTATAGTTATGTACACAATCTTATATATTTAGCGTAATTTTGGAGTCATGTATACCTGTTTTCTCAATTTGTCCGAAGGGTGGAGTCGTGTACACCAGTTTTATCAATTTAGCGTAGGGTTGGAGCCATGTACACAATTTTATCCATTTATGGTAAATTTTGAATTATGTACACGATTTTAATAATTTTCCGCAGTGCTATAGTTATGTACACAATCGTATATATTTAGCGTAATGTTGGAGTCATGTATACCTGTTTTCTCAATTTGTCCAAAGGTTGGAGTCGTGTACACCAGTTTTATCAATTTAGCGTAGGGTTGGAGCCATGTACACAATTTTATCCATTTATGGTAAAGTTTGAATTATGTACACGATTTTATTAATTTTCCGCAATGCTATAGTTATGTACACAATCTTATATATTTAGCGTAATGTTGGAGTCATATATACCTGTTGTCTCAATTTGTCCAAAGGTTGGAGTCGTGTACACCAGTTTTATCAATTTAGCGTAGGGTTGGAGCCATGTACACAATTTTATCCATTTATGGTATAGTTTGAATTATGTACACGGTTTTATTAATTTTCCGCAATGCTATAGTTATGTACACAATCTTATATATTTAGCTTAATGTTGGAGTCATGTATACCTGTTTTCTCAATTGGTCCAAAGCTTGGAGTCGTGTACACCAGTTTTATCAATTTAGCGTAGGGTTGGAGCCATGTACACAATTTTATCCATTTATGGTAAAGTTTGAATTATGTACACGATTTTATTAATTTTCCGCAATGCTATAGTTATGTACACAATCTTATATATTTAGCGTAATTTGGGAGTCATGTATACCTGTTTTCTCAATTTGTCCAAAGGTTGGAGTCGTGTACACCAGTTTTATCAATTTAGCGTAGGGTTGGAGCCATGTACACAATTTTCTCCATTCATGGTGAAGTTTGAATTATGTACACGATTTTATTAATTTTCCGCAATGCTATAATTATGTACACAATCTTATATATTGAGCGTAATGTTCGAGTCATGTATACCTGTTTTCTCAATTTGTCCAAAGGTTGGAGTCGTGTACACCAGTTTTATCAATTTAGCGTAGGGTTGGAGACATGTACACAATTTTATCCATTAATGGTAAAGTTTGAATTATGTACACGATTTTATTAATTTTCCGCAATGCTATAGTTATGTACACAATCTTATATATTTAGCGTAATGTTGGAGTCATGTATACCTGTTTTCTCAATTTGTCCAAAGGTTGGAGTCGTGTACACCAGTTTTATCAATTTAGCGTAGGGTTGGAGCCATGTACACAATTTTATCCATTTATGGTAAAGTTTGAATTATGTACACGATTTTATTAATTTTCCGCAATGCTATAGTTATCTACACAATCTTATATATTTAGCGTAATTTTGGAGTCATGTATACCTGTTTTCTCAATTTGTCCAAATGTTGCAGTCGTGTACACCAGTTTTATCAATTTAGCGTAGGTTTGGAGCCATGTACACAATTTTATCCATTTATGGTAAAGTTTGAATTATGTACACGATTTTATTAATTTTCCGCAATGCTATAGTTATGTACACAATCTTATATATTTAGCGTAATTTTGGAGTCATGTATACCTGTTTTCTCAATTTGTCCAAAGGTTGGAGTCGTGTACACCAGTTTTATCAATTTAGCGTAGGGTTGGAGCCATGTACACAATTTTATCCATTTATGGTATAGTTTGAATTATGTACACGATTTTATTAATTTTCCGCAATGCTATAGTTATGTACACAATCTTATATATTTAGCGTAATTTTGGAGTCATGTATACCTGTTTTCTCAATTTGTCCAAAGGTTGGAGTCGTGTACACCAGTTTTATCAATTTAGCGTAGGGTTGGAGCCATGTACACAATTTTATCCATTTATGGTAAAGTTTGAATTTATGTACACGATTTTATTAATTTTCCGCAATGCTATAGTTATGTACACAATCTTATATATTTAGCGTAATTTTGGAGTCATGTATACCTGTTTTCTCAATTTGTCCAAAGGTTGGAGTCGTGTACACCAGTTTTATCAATTTAGCGTAGGGTTGGAGCCATGTACACAATTTTCTCCATTTATGGTGAAGTTTAAATTATGTACACGATTTTATTTATTTTCCGCCATGCTATAGTTATGTAAACAATCTTATATATTTAGCGTAATGTTGGAGTCATGTATACCTGTTTTCTCAATTTGTCCAAAGGTTGGAGTCGTGTACACCAGTTTTATCAATTTAGCGTAGGGTTGGAGCCATGTACACAATTTTATCCATTTATGGTAAAGTTTGAATTATGTACACGATTTTATTAATTTTCCGCCATGCTATAGTTATGTACACAATCTTATATATTTAGCGTAATGTTGGAGTCATGTATACCTGTTTTCTCAATTTGTCCAAAGGTTGGAGTCGTGTACACCAGTTTTATCAATTTAGCGTAGGGTTGGAGCCATGTACACAATTTTATCCATTTATGGTATAGTTTGAATTATGTACACGATTTTATTAATTTTCCGCAATGCTATAGTTATGTACACAATCTTATATATTTAGCGTAATTTTGGAGTCATGTATACCTGTTTTCTCAATTTGTCCAAAGGTTGGAGTCGTGTACACCAGTTTTATCAATTTAGCGTAGGGTTGGAGCCATGTACACAATTTTATCCATTTATGGTAAAGTTTGAATTTATGTACACGATTTTATTAATTTTCCGCAATGCTATAGTTATGTACACAATCTTATATGTTTAGCGTAATGTTGGAGTCATGTATACCTGTTTTCTCAATTTGTCCAAAGGTTGGAGTCGTGTACACCAGTTTTATCAATTTAGCGTAGGGTTGGAGCCATGTACACAATTTTATCCATTTATGGTAAAGTTTGAATTATGTACACGATTTTATTAATTTTCCGCCATGCTATAGTTATGTACACAATCTTATATATTTAGCGTAATGTTGGAGTCATGTATACCTGTTTTCTCAATTTGTCCAAAGGTTGGAGTCGTGTACACCAGTTTTATCAATTTAGCGTAGGATTGGAGCCATGTACACAATTTTATCCATTTATGGTAAAGTTTGAATTTATGTACACGATTTTATTAATTTTCCGCTATGCTATAGTTATGTACACAATCTCATATATTTAGCGTAATTTTGGAGTCATGTATACCTGTTTTCTCAATTTGTCCAAATGTTGCAGTCGTGTGCACCAGTTTTATCAATTTAGCGTAGGTTTGGAGCCATGTACACAATTTTATCCATTTATGGTATAGTTTGAATTATGTACACGATTTTATTAATTTTCCGCAATGCTATAGTTATGTACACAATCTTATATATTTAGCGTAATTTTGGAGTCATGTATACCTGTTTTCTCAATTTGTCCAAAGGTTGGAGTCGTGTACACCAGTTTTATCAATTTAGCGTAGGGTTGGAGCCATGTACACAATTTTATCCATTTATGGTAAAGTTTGAATTTATGTACACGATTTTATTAATTTTCCGCAATGCTATAGTTATGTACACAATCTTATATATTTAGCGTAATTTTGGAGTCATGTATACCTGTTTTCTCAATTTGTCCAAAGGTTGGAGTCGTGTACACCAGTTTTATCAATTTAGCGTAGGGTTGGAGCCATGTACACAATTTTATTTATTTAGCATAATGTTGTATTTTATCAATGTTGCGTAATGTTTGAGTCATGAACACTATTCTATCAATGTTGCGTATTGTTGGGGTCGTGTACAACATTGTACCAATTCGGCGCAATATTGAAGCAATGTACATAATAATTCTATCAATTTAGCATAATGTTTGATCTGTGTACACTATTCTATCAATTTAGCGGAATCATGCACACCATTTTGGATTTAACGTAATTATGGAGCCATATACACAATTTTATCAATTCAGATAAAAGTTAGATTCAAGTACAGCATTTTAGCTTAATGTTGAAGCCATTGTTGTGTACATTTTTATCAATTTTGCGCAAAGTAAAAGACATGTACAACATTCTTTTAAATATTAAGTGTTATGTTGGAACCATGTACACAATTTTATCAATTTATCGTAACGTGGGAGACATGAACAACATTATATCAATTTTCGCGCAATGTTGCAAATTGTACATAATTTTATTAATTTAACGTAATATTGGAGCCATATACACAATTTCTTAAATTTATTTTAATGTTTGAGTCAATGTACACAATTCTGTCAATTTAGTGTGATGTCGGAGCTATATACACGATTTTATCTGTGTAGCGTAATGTTGGAATATTTGTACACCATATTATCAATTTAGCATAATGTTGGAGTGATGTACAGAATTTTATCAATTTAGCATAACGTTGGAATTATGTACAGAATTTTATCAATTTACTGTAATGTTGGATTCATGAACACCATTTTATCAATTTAGCGTAATGTTGAAGCCATGTATACATTTTAATCAATTTAGCGTAATGTTGAAAACATGTTCACCATTTTTTCAATAGCTTAATGTAGGATCCATGTACACAATTTTATCAATTCACCATATTGTTGGAGGAATGTACACAATTTTATCAATATATCATAAATTTGGACTCATGTACGCCATTTTATCAATTTAGCGTATTTGTTGGAGCAATGTACAATATTTTGTCAATTTAGTCTAATGTTTCAGATATGTACACAATTTTATCAGTTTAGCGTAATGTTCGAATCATGTACACCATTCTATCAATTTGGCGTAATGTTGGGGCCATATACAACATTTTATCAATTAAGCGTAATGTTGGTGCCATGTGCAGAATTTTATCAATTTCGCTTAATGTTTTCTCATGTACTCAATTTTATCAATTTCGCGTAATGTTGGAGCCATGTACACCAGTTTTTCAATTTAGTGTAATACTGGAGCCATGTATACCTTTTTATTAAATTAGCGTAATGTTGAAACTATTAAAACCATTTTTTCAATTTAGCTTAATATTGGAGCCATGTACACAATTTAATGAATTCAGCGTATTGTTGGAACAATGTACACAAAAATTCTATCAATATAGCATAAATTGTGTGTCATGTACACCATTTTATCAATTTAGCGTATTGTCGGAGCAATGTACACAATTTTATCAATATAGCATAAATTTGGAGTCCTGTACACTGTTGTAACAATTTAGCGTATTGTTGGAGCAATGTACACTATTTTATAAATTTTGCATAATGTTGGAGCCACGTACACAATTTTCTCAATTTAGCCAAATGTTTCAGACATGTCCACAATTTTATCAATTTAGCATAATGTTCGAGTCATTTACACCATTCTATCAATTTGGCTTAATGTTGGAGCGATATACACCATTTTATCAACTTAGCCTAATATTGGAGCCATGTGCCTAATTTTATCAGTTTAGCTTAATGTGGAATTATGAACACCATTTTATCAATTTAGCGCAATACTGGAGCCATGTACGCAATATTTTCCGTGCCCCATAATTAGTGGGGCTATATACATCATTTTTTGAATGTATCATGATGCTGGAGACATAACGACTATTTTATCACGGTTGTGTGCTGCTGGAGAATCATGTTTGGACCCGTGTCTCACTTTTTATCACAGTACCTTTTTATCACTGTTGTGCAATGTTGAAGCCATGTCCATCTTATTACCTGTATAGTGGAATGTTGAGGCCATGTCCACTATTTTTCACTGACATTCTTGGGGGACATGTCCACCATTTTCTGGGTGATCATTTTAGCTCTGTAATAAAATGTTGGGATCATGTCTCCAATTTTATCCCTATAACATAATATACGTAACACATCCGCCATTTCATTGCTGTAGCGTAATACTGGAGTCATGTCCATGAATTCATCAATGCATCATAATACTGAATAAATGCCCACAATTTTATCGCTGTTGTATACTGTTAGTGTCATCGCAACCATTTTATCAATACTGGAGACATGTCCATCATTTTATCACGGTAGCATTATGATTGTGGACATTTACACCATTTTAACACTGCAGCGTAATGTTGGAATTAGGAACACCATTTTTTATTATCGTGTTATGCTGCTGCCATAATGCACCATTTTATCACCGTGTAGTGCAATAAAGGGCAATACAAATGAAAAAGAAGGTGTACCTATGGATGTGCGTTGTGGTGCAGTGGATATCGACTCGGAACAAGAAATCGGAAAGCCGAGTTCGAATTCCAGTCAAATTAGTTGCATTCACTTACCCGCTAATAACCTTGGGAAAGGTATTAATTGGTCTCTTCCCTCTAGTTATGGGTTAAATAACAGGACAGATTGTGTTCTATAGCCTTGGTTGGCAACCAGTCTACCGCAGAAAGTAATGGCAACCTACTGCGGGATAATCTTCTGCCCGGGCAGTCATGTCTCTTTCGAGACATGATCGCCCAAGCGTGTATCACGTATGGCACTCAACTGACCTATGTTTTATAGATTATGCGGAGGCGTTCGACAAAGTACACCACAATGAATTGATAGATATGCCCAGCAAACTCGACAAATTTGGTAATCAAGAATCTTTACTGACAGAAAACTGACTGCACATGGACAGGAAACGAATTCAGGTAGAAAGGAGTGTAAGACAATGATGGGTCTTTTCACGGATCTGTTCAACTTGTACAGCGAAACTATTCTGAGAACCCTAGAGGTCAAAAAAAGATTCGTCATCGGAGGCCACAATATGTAAATCTAAACTTATTTTATAAATGGAACTTTGTCTGTGTGTGTGTGTGTGTGTGCGTGTGTGTGTGTCCGTTACCTATAGACTCTGAAACGGCTGAACCGATTTTCTTGAAAATTTACACAGTTCTACTATAAGCGTCTGCGAGTGTTCTTAACTAGATTTTGTGTGAAGGTACCGCCGATAAATATCGAAAATCGATAATCGAAACAATCAGGTTATAGAAGAAGCGGTCCGATTTTAATCAAATTTCATACACTCATAGACAAAGACATAAGAAACGATATTCAGAAGTTTAAAGGTTGCAGTTCTTACAATAGTGCAGAAAATCAATAATATATATATATATATATATATATATATATATAAAAGGCAAGATGTTTGTGTGTGTGTGTGTGTGTGTGTGTGTGTGTGTGTGTGTGTGTGTGTGTGTGTGTGTGTGTGTGTGTGTCTGTTTATCTGTCTGTATGTCCTTTATACAAATCCACAATTTTTATCCGATTCTCACCAAACGTCACACAAATATTCTTTAGGCTGAGTCTGAGCTCCAGGACCATGGATTAGTTTTAAACCTTTCATTACACCTGAGCAACGCTGGGCTATACTGCTATTGAACAATATAAGGTACGCAGATGATATAGTGTTAATAGCAGACACGGAAACGAAACCTCCTACAGAAGGTAGCGGAAGAGAGTGAAAAGAAGGGGCTACAAATAAGTTGCAGGAAAACCGGATTCATGGTCATCAGCAAAAAGGAGCAGTCCAAAATGCCAAATACAGGTTGGGGATAAAACAATTAAGCAGGTACAAAAATTCAAATACCTGGGAAATGTTCTAACAGAAAATGGAAAGTGCGACACAAAGAGCTGAAGTCGAATTGGCATGGCGAAGGAAACATTCCAGAAGCTGAGTAGAGTATTAAGAGACAGGAAAATTTCGCTAGAAATAAAGAAGAGAATACTGTATTGCTATGTGATATCAGTTCATCAATATGGCAGTGAATGCTGAACGATCTCTACAAAGATGAAAGGAAAACTTGAAGTAGCTGAAATGTAGTTCTGCAGAAGGATGCTGCGGATATCATGGATCGAGCACGTGAGCAATGATGAGGTTTTGGAAAGGATAGCAACGAAAAGAAAATACTGAGCATCAGGAAAAGACAGCTAAAGTTCCTGTGACATGAGGAAGAGGGCTTGGAAAATCTGATACTCACAGGCCAGATAGAGGGAAAGAGAGACAGACGAATCAGCGAGTAGCATACTTGACGGGCCTGAGAAGGTGGATGGCAGAGTGAGGGTCTGGTAGTTTAACAGAAGAAAGATTGCTAAGAACCACCAGGGATGGGGAGACGTGGAAGGCCATGATCGCCTACGTCATGAAGGATCATCGTACATAGAAGAAGAAGTGCAATATTGGGTCCTTTTTCACCATCTTATCACTGTAGCCTAATGCTTTGGATACATCCTCCAATCTAACACTGTAGCGTAATGTGATGTCCACTAATTTATCTTGGTTGTGGACTGCTGTAGAAAAATACTGTGACCATGTCCACTATTTTATAACTGTTGCGTAATGCTTGAGCTATGACAGCCATTATATCACTGTTGTGTAATGCGTAGTATATCCACCGTTTTATCACTGTAGAGTAATGCTGGATCCATATTCAAAATTTTATCTTCTTCTTCTATGTGCCCTGTCCCTTCAGGACGTAAGCGATCATGGTTCTCCACGTCTCCCTATCCCTTGTGGCTCTTAGTATGTTTGCTCCTGTTACTCCTGGCAACCCCCGTTCCGTCAACCACCTGATGAGGCCCTGCAAATATGTTATTCGCTGTCTTCCTCTGTCTCTCTTTCCTTCTATCTGGCCAGTCAGTATCAGGTTCTCCAAGCTCTCTTTCGTCATTGCGTGTCCCAGGAACTTCAGTTGTCTCTTCCTGATGCTCAGTAACAATTTCCTAAAACAAAAAGAAACATTTTATCACTTCAGCGTAATACTGGGGTCGTGTCCCCCATTTTATCAATGTAACGTAATGCTGGTGCCTCGTTTACCATCGAATCACTGTTGTGTTATTCTGGAGCCATATACACGTCGCGTAATGCGGGTGCCAAGTCCACTATTTTTCACTGTAAAATGCGACTTGGATTATGTCCCTTTCATTTGTCTCTGTTGTATAATGCAGGGATAAGACCACCTCTTTATCCCTTTTGTGTTATGCTGGAGACATATCCACTATGTTATCAGTTTAGCGTAATGTTGTGGCTATGTTCGCCATTTTATTACTGTAGCATAATGTTTAGATCATCTCCTCCGTAGCACAATATTGACCACCAATTTTACTTTAGCGAACCCATGCTCACCTTTGTATTACTGTAGCAAAATTTTGGGTCCAAATCCACCATTACATTTCACACTACCTTAATCCATCAGCCATGTCCACCATTTAATCACTGTTGAATAATGTTCGAGCCATCTCTACTATTTCATCACTTTAGCATAATTTGGGGCCATATCTACCATTTTAGTTAAAACTAGAGCCATGTCTAACATTTCAACGCTGTCGCGTAATATTGGATCCATGTCTAACATTTAACTACTCTAGTGAAATTTTGGAGCTATGTCAAACATTTTATCACTGTAGCATAATGCTTTGTGTAATAATGAAGGCATGTAAACCACGTTATTATTTTTGTATAATTATGTGTCTATGTTCACTATTTTACCGCTGTAACATAATCTTAGGGCCATGTCAACTATTTTATCTCTATTGTATTAGGCTGGAGCCATGTATACAATTTTATATCTAGAGCATAACGCTGGGGCTATCTCCATTTAATCACTGTTGCATAATATTTTGGTGTTATTCAATATTTTATCACTGTAGAGTAATGTTGTAGCCATGTCCGCCATTTTAATACTCTAGCGTTATGTTGTGATCTGCTGGAGCCATGCACACCATTTTATTAATGTTCTGTAATATAGAATGACGACATTTAACACTGTAGCATAATGCCATTTTCATCATTTTTTTCACTGTTGTGTAATCCTGGAGCCATGTCCACCTCTTTTTTCACTGTAGAATGACCACAATTTTAACACTGATATTTTATTCTGGAGAAATGTCCAGCATGTTTTCAAACTTGGAAAATGCTAGAGCCACATAATAAGGAGCGGCTTACTAAAAATTAAGAAATCCAAATTGTGTGTAACAAATAAATATCTTTATAGAGAAAAATGAGTGTATCTGAAATTTATCGTAGCCTCAGGCTACTTAGCTCAAAGCTCACATGACCATGACTCAGCGACGTTACATTTAAACTTTTGGAGATTCTAGCTATCAGGGAAAAAAAGAAAACGGTACGGATTTCCACAAACAGGAAGTACGAGAAAATAAACTGTTAGAGTAGAAGAGGTGGTTACATTTAACTATTTCGACGATTAAAAGGCAGGACCTTGGTACCAATCTAGTAGCACTAGTGAAACCAGGGAAAAAGAAAAGTCAGACTCTGGCAACTTTGTCACTCAACATCTTTTTTTTTTCTTTGCCTTTTCTGTGTTACTTCACCTTTTCTTAAAAGGTCTGTAGAGTTGGTTATCATAACAAACCCTGTGACAACTTAATTATAAAATATTCTTTTGCTAAGAGTGCATGATATAAAACATTTAAGTGTTCTTCGAATGAATGCTAATACGGACTATGTCTTACTTGTAGTGCAGTCTGTTCTGTGTTGTAATTGGTGACTGTTAATTGAAATCAGTAATTTCGAAGAATGATATTTTTGTGGACCGGTTCAACTTGTTGAAGGGAAAATATTATGTACAAAACGTTAGTGTTTCGTGCTGTGTAGAACGACTGAAGAAAATTATTTTATCGTCTCTATTTATTGTCTCAAATAGATTTATAAAGACAGTTTTTGGTTGATGAAAACTAGTGTTTTAATTGGTAGTTAAAATTTATTTTTATCTTTAAATTTTGTGTTGTGAGAATCTCTTCCATGTCGCTTTACTTAATCTCCTTTTAGACACTGGTTCTGTGACTGATGGAAATTAATGATACTAATGATATGTTCTCGTAAATGAACTTACTAATAAACTCTCTTAGAAATATTCCAGAATAAATATCAGTAGCAATCAATACGTAAATAATGATATTTTGCGAACATACCTACAATACGATACCCCAATATTGGGACCGAGATTTCGATTGATGAGTTTCAATGTAAGCAGACATTCTTCTTGTAGGAGGCTTGTATAATTTCTCCGAGCAATAAATAAAAAAGAAAATGCACTACAAATAAAGCAAAATAAACTTTTGTTTATTTTCGTTAAAAAAATAAAAGAATTATTTTTTATACAAAAATAAAGTTGTCCGTAAAACGGTAGAAAGGAAAAAGAAAGGAATTGGGAATGTGAGAGGGAAAGGAAGGACTATGTGTTGCGAGCGAGATGAGAGAAGAAGAGGGCGAGACAATGTTCATTGATACGTGATACTGGCTGTTGTGTGAACTGCTGAATTCTCTCTCTATGTCTGCTCCGAGCTGTCTGTTCCCCTCTGTGTGTTTCGAGCTGGCTGTTCCTCCCTGTGTTGGTTGAAGGTTTCTACTTTCCTTTTATTTTGATGGTGACGCTCTGGGAGATCAAGAAATGTGTTTTTTATATCAAGCCCTGATTGATCAAAAATTCATATTTTTGACCACGTGGTGTGTCTTCAACTACGTCCGTGCTTTTGGGTACGCTGTTCTTGTTTTTGACCCCAAAGGGTTTGGTAAGGGGTGAATGCCCACGCAATTGTATTTTTAGAGATACGCGTGGTGTGAATTAATTTTAGTGTGTGTGTGTGTGTGTGTGTGTGTGTGTGTGTGTGTGTGTGTGTGTGTGTGTGTGTGTGTGTGTTGAGCTTGGAAAATAAAACAAGAAACAGCACATTCTCTTTTCGAAATTAAATTATCCTATATTTTGTAACAGCCTAAGGAAACTTTCAAAAATCAGTGTTTGCGGGGGGGATAGTTGATTTCTTAGGTGAAACAATATTTTTTATTCAATTTTGACTAGTTTTTCATTCATCAAACGAGGCGTTCAGCTCGTTTTCTATTTTCCATGTTCTCGTAAATGCACTTACTAATAAACTCGGATTTCTTAAAAAGTCGGTCTTCTTTAGGGAAAGAAAAAGATGTTTAATTTCTCCAGACAAAGCCCAAAAGTTCTGGTACCTGTTCGGCAGATTTTCGTCTCTTATACAATTCTTCATTCAACAATGAGAGGATTTATTAAATTTATTTTTCAGTCCCATATATATTTATAAAACATTCTTCCTTTAGCATAGCATATATTTTGGGAAGAGGTATTATGCGAGTAAAATCTATTTACATGATCATTCTCTGGCCTTAAATATTTATTAGTAATATTAATATTTGGCACATCGTCAGTTTTCACAGTTTTTAACGATTTTCATTACACACACACACACACACATACATATATATATATATATATATATATATATATATATATATATATATATATATATAGTCATCCTCCGCAGACAAATCTGTTTCGCTGTATCACAGCTCATCAGTACGGTTAGACATCCGATTGCTTTTAACCCAGGATTGAAACCTGATCGAATTGACGTCAATCAGCGATTCTACCTCTGAGCTATAGGCGCTCGGTAGAAGAAGGCAGACTTTTAGCGTATGATTTATCATACGTCAATAGCCAGAGTGCTCTAATTCATTACTGAATGACCGATGCGATATATATATATATATATATATATATATATTTTAATTCAGATACTTCAATCCAAGGGAAAAAAGCAGGAAGGTAAATTCCAAAAAACCCGATCCTAATTAATATTAAAAATTTATTTTAATATTAAATAATGATACAGGAAGAGAGCTCCATGTAATAAAATATTACAGAGCAAATATATATTAAAAAAGGATTAATTCAAAGATGTTGAATGCCCATTTCGATATGAAGATCCCCACGGGGGACGACACATCACCTCAGCAACAAAAAAAATCTTTCAGAAACTGGAGAAAAATTAGTCTACTTTTCCTTTTTAAATAGATTGCAAAGAAATTAAAAAATAAATAATAAAATAAAATATAAAGAAAAATAAAAGGAAAGAAAAAGAAAAAGAAAACGAAAAAGAAAAAGAAAAAGATAGAATAAAATCAAAAAAAAAAAAAAGAAATTGACATCGTCTGGGTTCGCAAAAAAAAGGGAGAATGTAACTAAAAATTAACAGACAGCCGTGTTAAATCGACGTAAGTTTAAGCAACACGGAAAAAAGGCGGTAAGAGAGATAAAAGAAGGAAGGGAGGGAAAAAGAAAGAAACTAAAGAAAAAATTTTTTTTCTAAATATTACAGACGCTGGACAAATTCAAAAACCTAATTTCCCCAAAACGTTGGAGTATTAGAAAAAGGCCTTTACTTAAAAAGGCATAATTATTAATAAAAGGGAATAAAAAGATATGGGATTTAAAATAAAATTATTTTTAAAAAAATTAGGTCATTTGAAATTAAACTAAATAAAGACAACACTAGGTGAAAAAAAAAAAATTAATTACAATTATTATATACATACCTATAGAAGTAGACACATACATACATATATATACACACACAATTCTACGAATAAGAATACATATATACATACACATACACACACATACATTCAATTTATTACACACTTATATACATATACATGCGCATACACACATATATATGTGTGTACACACCTATATACAAAAAATTCATATACACACAATATACATGTGTACACATCTGTAATATTTAGAAAAAAAATTTTTTCCTTAGTTTCTTTCTTTTTCCTTCCCTTCCTTCTTTTATCTCTCTTACCACCTTTTTTCCGTGTTGCTTAAACTTACGTCGATTTAACACGGCTGTCTGTTAATTTTTAGTTACATTCTCCCCTTTTTTTTGCGAACCCAGACGATGTCAATTTTTTTCTTTTCTTATTTATTTGATTTTATTCTATCTTTTTCTTTTTCTTTTTCGTTTTCTTTTTCTTTTTCTTTCCCTTTATTTTTATTTTTATTTTATTTTATTATTTATTTTTTAATTTCTTTGCAATCTATTTAAAAAGGAAAAGTAGACTAATTTTTCTCCAGTTTCTGAAAGGTTTTTTCTGTTGCTGAGGTGATGTGTCGTCCTCCGTGGGGATCTTCATATCGAAATGGCCATTCAACATCTTTGAATTAATCCTTTTTTAATATATATATATATATAGTTACTCATAATATTAAGAAATCGGATTAGAATTGCAGTTCAAACAGTATCGGTAATTAATTCATTATTTTTTACCAAGCATTTTATTAACCAGAATTAAACAGAACCATTTTAATGACACACACACACACACACACACACACACACACACACACACACACACATATATATATATATATATATATATATATATATATATATGTATATATAGGATGTCAATAAAGTCACCATACATTTACTGATAATATAAAAAATAAAATTAGAATTGCAGTCCAAACAGTATCGGTAATTAATTCTTTATTTTTCCCCAAAGCATTTTATTATCAACCAGAATTAAACAGAACCATTATAATCATATATTTCCGGACTGTTGATTAATTACTTTGTTATAATTTTTATTGTAACTGTATTGCCATCCTGTATATAATGAATTCAGTCAATATACAATGCGGTGTAAGAAAAAGATGTGTTTTCCATGTGTACATATTTGACCTTTACAGTTAGATGATTCTAAACAAATTCTGAACAAATTAGAAGTCCTGCCAGGATTCATTACTGGTGGCCACAATTTTAACAACCCTAAAACACGCAGTTGATTGTAGTGTTGATAATAGACACAGAACAGGTGAAGAGGCTTATCCCTTGTTTCCTGTTTAGGATGCGGTTTCCGGTTTTTCTTTTCTAATCTTCTCACTGTTTTTCAATTGGAGTAGATAGACTAAACTATCGCCCGGTTCACACTTCACCCACGTCTATTGAACAGGTGAAGAGGCTTATCCCTTGCTTCCTGTTTAGGATGCGGTTTCCGGTTTTTCTTTTCTAATCTTCTCACTGTTTTTTCAATTGGAGTAGATAGACTAAACTATCGCCCGGTTCACACTTCACCCACGTCTATTGAACAGGTGAAGAGGCTTATCCCTTGCTTCCTGTTTAGGATGCGGTTTCCGGTTTTTCTTTTCTAATCTTCTCACTGTTTTTTCAATTGGAGTAGATAGACTAAACTATCGCCCGGTTCACACTCCACCCACGTCTATTGAACAGGTGAAGAGGCTTATCCCTTGTTTCCTGTTTAGGATGCGGTTTCCGGTTTTTCTTTTCTAATCTTCTCACTGTTTTTTCAATTGGAGTAGATAGACTAAACTATCGCCCGGTTCACACTCCACCCACGTCTATTGAACAGGTGAAGAGGCTTATCCCTTGTTTCCTGTTTAGGGTGCGGTTTCCGGTTTTTCTTTTCTAATCTTCTCACTGTTTTTTCAATTGGAGTAGATAGACTAAACTATCGCCCGGTTCACACTCCACCCACGTCTATTGAACAGGTGAAGAGGCTCATCCCTTGCTTCCTGTTTAGGATGCGGTTTCCGGTTTTTTCTTTTCTAATCTTCTCACTGTTTTTTCAATTGGAGTAGATAGACTAAACTATCGCCCGGTTCACACTTCACCCACGTCTATTGAACAGGTGAAGAGGCTTATCCCTTGCTTCCTGTTTAGGATGCGGTTTCCGGTTTTTCTTTTCTAATCTTCTCACTGTTTTTTCAATTGGAGTAGATAGACTAAACTATCGCCCGGTTCACACTCCACCCACGTCTATTGAACAGGTGAAGAGGCTTATCCCTTGTTTCCTGTTTAGGATGCGGTTTCCGGTTTTTCTTTTCTAATCTTCTCACTATTTATGTAGCCCCTTGCACATCAGTGGCGTTACCGCCTTGCTTGGGGTGATATGATTAAAAAAAAAAAAAAAAAAAAAGAAAGGAACGTACAGGAATTCTTACAGAATGTTGTATGAGAAAAACGGAAATAAATTACTAAATATCAATTGTAAGAAAAGAGAAAGAATGGTTGTCGACAAAAACAAGAACTCAACACACAAATTACAAATTGCAGATAGCAAAATCAAGCAAGCTGGAAACAAAGATAACAGTACTTAACTGTTATGCAATAACGATCCTCTTATACGACAATGGTGCTAGGCAATATCTTCACCGATTAAGAAGAGACCTGAAGCAACAGAAATGAGGTTCTACAGAAAAATACTGAGAATACCATGGACTAAACATGTGCTCAATAACGAAGTTTTAGAACAAAAAGAACACTTATGCATATCATCAGGAAGTAATCTTAAATGTCTAGGGTATACAATGAAGAAAGAGGGCTTAGAAAATTTAACACTCACAGGACATAATGAAGGCAAGCGAACAGAGGAAAGTAGTGCATAACTTATCTAACAAGCTTGTATAAATGGGTGGCAGACCAGGGATTAGGAGAGATAGCAAAATACATCATATATTAAGCGCTATAAATGACAGGAAGTTGAGGAGAGTCATGATTGCCAACGCCCTCAAGGGACACGCTTCACAAAATATATATGTGTGTACGGCGAGTTAGTGGTAAGTCCATAATGTGGATCAAACTGATTGTTATAATAATCAAAGACATTAGATTGTTCGCGATTATATCTAGTGAAGTATTGTATAACTAATTCCGTCAGTCAGTTAAGTGCCTTACGTGATACACGCTTGGGCGATCATGTCTCGAAAGAGACATGAGTAACTGGGCAGAAGATTATCCCGCAGTAGGTTGCCATTATTTTCTGCGGTAGATTGGTTGCCAGCCAAGACTATAGAATCCAATCTGTTCTGTTATTTAACCCATAACTGAAGGTAAGAGACGGATTAGTACCTTTCCCAAGGGTATTTGCGCGTAAGCTTAAATTAGTCAGATACAATGACTACTGCGTTTATGTCGTACCTTGCGGGTACCTACCTAACAGTAGTAAGCACTAGTGTACATTGTTATTTACCTAGTATGTTGTTTACCGTTGTTTTATTTTAAGTGTAACGACCATTTCTCTTATTGAATAATTCAGGTTCTTCGTCAATATTACGTACTGGTGAGAGTCAGAGACATAAGTAATGTTCTTTTATGTGCCTTGTCCTTTAAGGACGTAGGTGATCATGGCCTTTTACGTCTCCCTATCCATGGTAGCTCTTAGCACGCTTTCTCCTGTAACATCTCGCAACCCCACTTCTGTCATCCACCTGCTCAGACCCTTCAAATATGCTATCCACTGCTTTCCTCTGTCTTTTCCCTCCATCTGGCCTGTTAGTATCAAATTTTCCAAGCCCTTCTTCCTCACTGCATTTCCCCAAGGAACTTTAGTTGTCTCTTCCTGATTCTCAATATTAATTTCCTTTTCGTTTCCATCCTTTCCAACACCTCATCATTGCTCCCATGCTCGGTCCATGATAACCGCAACATCCTTCTGTAGAACCACATTTCAGTTGCTTCAAGTTTTTCCTTCATCTTTGATGATATTGTCCAGCATTCTCTGCCATATTGAAAAACTGATATCGCATAGCAATCTAGTACTATCTTCTTTGTTTCTAGCGAAATTGTCCTGTTTCTTAGTAGTTTACTTAACTTCTGGAATGCATCCTCATGCTTTCGAATCTCAGGAATATAAATGTATAGAAACTGTTGTGACCACAAAGTGAGGGGTCAGTTTATATATTGATTGTAATATGGAATTGATCCCCCACTTTATATCCAGTATGCTTCTGTAGAACCCCATTTCAGTTGCTTCAAGTTTTTCCTTCATCTTTGGTGATATTGTCCAGCATTCACTGCCATATTGAAAAACTGACATCGCATAGCAATCCAGTACTCTCTTCTTTGTTTCTAGTGAAATTGTCCTTAATTTCCTTGCGTTTATCCTTCTAAACACCCTAGTGAAACTTAGGAGAAAAGTACTTTTATTTTCTCTCTTTCAATACACCGCCAGAACTTCTTAATGGAAAAAGTATATTTTTGCATTTTAGTCACGCCTAGTGAATATTACTGGAAAAGTTTATTTTTCTCTTTCTGTTTTTTTTAATCCAATGCATTCTTTTTTGCTTAAAGCAAACTCACGTTGTACTCTTCGAGAACTGAAAATCAGCGGAGTAACCGTTAATATGACATGATTGCTAATCATTTTTCTCTAATGAATCATGCCAAACTAATTATTCCTTCCTCCGTTATTGTCAACCACAAATTATTGCTTCACAAATCAATAAGTTCTATGTAGTAAAAGATTTACTCCAGGAAATACCAGAGGTCGGGTCGTATTCAATATAAGTCGGGAACATTTGTTCGAAGGAGAGTTGATCTGTTCCGACTTCAATATGTACTGGTATAATTCTAAGATACGCCAAAGAAGCTTACATAACTTTAAAAGATCACAAACCTGATTTTGAGACAAATCTGCCCACTAGAATCATTAACCCAACTAGGCCGGAAATTGGAAAAATCATTAAAATTATTCTAGAATGGATTGATAACCAAATCAAACAGAACCTTGGATTACTACAGTGGACTAATACAACTGGTGTTATGAATTGGTTTTGCAATATAAAGGATAAAAAATCAACTGTACTTTAATCCAATTTGACATAGTTGACTATTATCCATTAATTTCTAAAGACCTTTTCGCCTTTGCATTCGCTGTCGCACTGAAATATCAAAAGAGCCTCTTAGGGTTGAACTTGAAGGCGACCTCATAGCCACTAATTGAAGAAACAGACCTCAATAAATGTCAGTGGCTGCACCGATATATAAACAGCTCAACTTCACGTTGGTATACAGAAGACATCCGGATGAAAGAAAGTTATTCAAACGCTTCACCCATAAATTGGAAATTAATGTTCTTCATATCTTTGTGAGAAGGAAATTCTAACATTATTCCTGTAAAACCACGCACCTTTACGCCGACATAAATTTAACGGAGTTCAGAAGTGAGTAAAGAATAATTTTATGTATGAAAGTATTAGGATCACCATAAAAAAGAGTCAAAAGTTACCTCCCCTGGACCATTCAAGGGAGTCCGTTCCCCCAGCTAACAGGTGCATACTAGGAAACAAGGGGAAGGGACTTCCGGTAGAGGCGAGCAAACATGGCAGGCTGAAGTTTATCACGCTCTCTATAAACACATGGTTGTTCAACATTCACAACTGTTCGCTGTACTCATGTTTCCACAATAATAAATTCCCTATTTCCATATTATTCTAATAATAAATTCCAAAACTCGGCGAGTGTGTCATTTTTCCATAACCGTTTTATTTTGTCATGTTAAAAAGATAACAGAAAGATTAGTTTTATTAGCCATTCCTAAAACAACGTTACATATGGTGTGATCAAATATCGAGTAATGTAAATGACTGACTGCACGTTTCTGGGTATTCCGTCTGCTACGGTGGATATCTAATCTTTATTTAGCTTTCTTTTTTATCATTTCACCTCAAGCACTAATGCGCAGTGGAGTTTTAGTGAAAAAAAAACTCGGTATATTGAAAAAAGAATAAAAGATTAACGGGAGTCAAGAAGACAGAAGATGGGAATTGATGTTGCATTTAAATTTTTAGAGATTGTAGCTATCAGGGAAGCAAGTAAACAGAAAGGAGTTCCACAGGCATAAAGTGCGAGAAAAAAAACTATTTGAGAAGTGACGGTTACATTTAACTATGTCAACGGTAAAATGGTGGGACCTACTTGCCAATCTAGTAAATTGAAGTGATCGAGGAACCAAGGAAAAAAGATCGTCAGAGCAGTTGCCATGAAAATGGCTGCTCAGATATATTTGTCTTTCTCCAACTCTCCCAGAGTAAATTTTTTATGCTGAAACTTTGCTAAGCAAACTTTAGTTTCAATTTACAGAAAGTAGTAAATAATCTGCCGGGATCAAAAGTTTTGAATAACGGCTGTAAGTTCAGTTACGGTCATTTTAGATGTCATGCTAGGAAAAAAACCATCGATGGTTTCATTCTCATGGTTTGAGTCAACCCGTAATGTGGGTTTCTGGCACTCCCCAAAGGATCACCTCCTCAGGCCGATTTGATCAAGAAATTCACCATACGATTCAAACTCAGGTTTCATTGCTCTAAGCAATCTACCACGCACCCACTAAATACCAAAGATAAAGGTTGTTTATTTGAATCAGTAATGTGATAGGTACTGACTTGGCGGCTCGACTACAGCCACTTCCCCACCGACGAAATGTGACCTCCCTTTGTCTGTTCTCTAAATACTTTCATGGCTTCTGCTCCAACGAACTTAAGTCACTGGTGCCTCCGCACCAAGTGTTTACTCGTGCAACCAGATTGGCAACTGGGTCTCAACCATTCACAGTTAGATTAACCAAATGCAGACAATTCTACTCCTGCAGCTTATTCTCTCGCACTTCCCGCCTGTGGAACTCGCTTCCATATTCTTGCTTTCCTGACGGCTACAACCTCCAGGAATTTAAATGCAATGTCAATACTCATCTCTTAACCACTCGACTCTAGTTCTTTCTTCACCACCCCGTATATCCTTTCCTTTCTCTCCACCTTTGCAACTATCATCACGCCCGTATTTCCATCCTTCTTTTGCTCCTTTCTAACTGGTTCGTCTTCCTCTTCACTTACTCCTACTTAATCTTTTTACTCTTATGTAGCCCCCTGCACATCAGTGGCACTACCGCCTTGCTCGGGATGATACGATTAAAAAAAAATTAAATGTGAAACAAATGCCGTAATACCGAATAAATCATTATACGTGTGTAACTGGTTCCTGTTTACTTTTCTGTAACTTGGAGAAACTCCTCCAATTTATTCCTTATCAAATTTCATCATGTCATAAACATCTCTGTAGACTACCGACTCGAACATAGTTATAAATAAGTGGAAATTTAATTCTTTAGACTCTAGCCAATAAAGGTATAAAAATAAACTCGTGCAAATGAAATTTTATTTGTTGAACATTTTTCAGTTTTGCATTGAAAATCAGAAAGAAAATATTTTTATTGGTAAGGGGATCACTGAGAAAATACGCTTATGTACGTTGTGGTGCAGTGGATATCAACTCGGAACGACAAATCGGGGAGCCGTGTTCAAGTTGAATTCCTTGCATTCACTTACGCACAAATACCCTTGGGAAAGGTATTAATCCGTCTCTTCCTTCCATGTTACGTAATTATGTGAAATAATACAAAACAATGTAATAGTATAAAAGTAGGTGTATTGACAGGAAAGAGAAGTATTTACAAGAGGCGAGGATTAATAGAATACAGAACAAGGTAATTAGTATACAGTATCGTCGTAGAGACGTGATAGATTGACTAGTAGAAGACTTCCGGTGCAATACCGGAAATACCCGACTGACTCGCTCACTCGACTTCCTTACTCGAGGTATAATCACTACTATTTTATATAGTAATTTGAATAGTCCATTTCCGAGGAAAGGTGGAGAGCGCCCCAACACTCCGGTTATGGATTAAGTAATAGGACAGATTGGGTTCTATAGCCGTAGCTAGCAACCAGTCTACAGTAAAAAGCAATGGCAATCTACTATGGGATAATTTTCTGCCCAGTCAGTCATGTCTCTTTCGAGACATGATCGCCCGAAGCGTGTATCACGGATGACACTTAACTGACTAACTGATATTTATAATGGAAATGCCTTTAGGATATGTGTGCAGCGTAACAATTACCGATCCCGAAAGTGTGACCGGTGAACAATCTGTTACATATAAAATTGTTCAAGGTTTTGACACACGCAAGTCATCATCAGGAGTATAAGTAAGAAAATATATACACCAATATATATTTGGGGTGAATTTGGGCAGTAATTTTTCATTGACGCAAATTTGACTGATGACCAACCAAAAATAAAATACCTAAGAATATTTTTATTCCGTTTATCTGTTTCCGGCAATTTCTTTTCCTTTATTTTTTAATATAAACTATCCAAAGTCTGAAAGTTTCTGCTTTCAGAATCCATTTTTCAAAGAGATTTTTGTGCCTGTCATCCTAAAGTGCTCAGACATTGGACTGTTTATAAGTGAATATGTACCGGAAACCAGGAAAATAACACAGAAAAACATCATTTTTTTTAAAAGATTAGGAAAGAACTTTCGTTCGTCATTAATCAAAGTGGTGTAAATATACGCTCACCTGTCACTTCATTAAGTAAACTCTTTTAGTACCGGCCTTTTCGGAGAGCCGAGTTCGAATTCCAGTTGAATTCATTGCATTCACTTACGCGCAAATACCATTGGGAAAGGTATTAATCCGTTTCTTCCCTCCAGTTATGGGTTAAATAACAGGACAGATTGGGTTCTATAGCCTTGGCTGGCAACCAATCTACCACAGAAAGCAATGGCAACCTACTGCGGGATAATCATATGCCCAGTCAGTCATGTCTCTTTCGAGACATGATCGCCCAAGCGTGTATCACGTATGGCACTTAACTGACTGACTTTGCTTTTAGAACCTAGTCTGTTGCGTTCACTTTCACGTTCTATCGTTGGGAAAAACATGAAATCATCTCCAGCTAGAGGTTAAATAGCAGAGTTAGCTGGGGTCTTTGGCATTGAATAACAGCCAGTCTGAAAAAAAGGAATATTTTAAATTCTAAACAGTTGAAGAGGCAACGGGAAACTACATATCTGTCCCAGAGAGTCGTAGAAAGGTCGTCTGTGGGTAGCTACAATCATTTATGTTCTGGAATGATATGACCTTAAAAAAAGGCATCGAAAAAATACATAAAAACACAGAATGAAGAAGGTTATCAATTGTTAGAAATTAATGAAAGCATTTATAGGGATTATTACATTTTATATACCAGGATGCCGTTAGGTGGCGCTGTTCCCAATTATAAAAAGATGGTACAGAGGGCACTTTTAGAGGTACGAAAAGGTGACAGGGGCCAAAATAAACCATGACAAGTCTTCTGGCTTGCGGTTAGGTGTCAGAAAGGGCGTTGCTCTCGCGAGGCCCTTCAGTTGGACTAATGGACCCGTCCGCATTATTGGAGTGTGGTTCGGGCCGGATCTCCAGATTGAGAAGAATTGATCGGAGGTAATAGCAAAGGTCGGAGCGTCGGTTCAAACTTAGCTTCGACAGCGATTGTCCGTGAAGGGGAGGGCTGAGGCGTGTTGCATACGTCTTTCCCCTCGTCTTTTACCGGTTGTCTTTACTTCCTTTTTGTCGTGACCGTCGGCTGGTGATCGTGCTCTTGTTGGGCACCGTCTTGTGGGGTCAACAAAGAGGTCTGCGCCAAACGTCATCTCAAGTGGGGCTGGGAATGCCACACGTGGCGAGTCATCGACACGCCTCGAGGTTGGCTTTCCTATGTCGTGTGTTGACAGAGGATTTGATTTTGGAGTGGAGTGTCAGAGAAACCTTCCCTTGCCTTACTATCACTCCTGCCGTTTCGCGGGCTGAGCGTTGTCGTAGACTCCGAAATCAATTGGAATTCTTATTCGAGTGTCGAAGTGCTTTGCGGGCCATTCCTCGGTCCACTGACCTTTCTCAACCTCGGAGGCACTTGTATCGTTTATTAGTGGAGGGGGTCGCGATGAAAAGCCCTCTATGTGATCGGCTCTGCTTGTCGGTGGCCGAGTCATGCTCGTTTTGGTCTTGGGCGCCAGTGGCGAATTACCTCAACAACCCTGAGTTTTCGCTTAGCTGGAACTTGCTATCTCTCAATGACAGGGCTTTCAAATGGGGCGGGGCGGATATGCCCGACAGTCATTGGTGTGACCTTGGTTTGGAAGAAACGCCTGCGCATGCCTTCTACCATTGTCCTCAGGTGCGCCCCTTTTGGGACTATGTCGGCGAATTGACGGCTGGTATCACGCCCTATCTTCTTGTGCCCATCGATCTTGCGTAAGTGTGTGATAATGTGTCGCCCCCGTATTCTGGGGTGAAACGGATGGTGTTCCTCACGTTGCTGGCCGTGATCTGATGGTGATCTGGATGACGCGAAAGGAGGGAATCTTGCGATATGAGCGTTATTCTTCTCAGCATCTGATTAGATTCTTTGAGCATCAGATCTGATAGAAAGCGCTTGATATAGACAGATTTCAGCGAAAGGTGGGTAAAAGTAGCAAGTCTGGTTCGCGTGAATGGGACCAGTCTTGATTTTCTTTTTTAAGTCTCTTATGGCAAAACGGGGCGGTTTCCTGTGAAGCCCTCCTTGGTTAAGTTAGATTCTTTTGTGTACAGAGTTAATATTCATGAGTGCGTTCCTAGCCTGTTTCTGGCTTTCTCTCTTGTTATGATCTAAGTTATGTTTCCTAACCTCCCCAATTTGTTTTTGGTGCCATCTTTTCATCTTGAGTGGGTCAGTATTTGATTTCCCCAGTCCATTGTTTGTTTTAGCCTCTCCCACTGCCTTAGCGAGTGTGTTACTTGATTTCGCCCTTTGGTGAAATACAGCAGCACACTGTTTTTGTGGAGTGGACGGGTCTTACTAACATCTTTTTACTTTGTTTGAATATTTTGTTATAATTTTAGTGTGTTTTGGGTTATTCATCCCCTCCCATATCTCATTTTCATATAATTGTATTTATATATATATATATATATATTATAGAATTATTATTTGTAGATAGATTTTTATCTCATGAGTGTTACTCCGTTTTTAACCCCCCCCCCTTGAATGTGTAGTATTATGGTGTTTGTAGGATTGTATGATGATGAATGAGTTCTTGTGGTAAAATGAGAAATTGTTAAGAGTGATTTCGCCGTGAATGGGATTAGCTAGGTATAGGATAGTTAACAAATACCACCCTCTACCCTATCCTCATTTCGGCCATGTTCCACATTTTCTGTATTCTGCAGAAATAAATATCTTTCTTTAGGATGCGGTAAGCACAAGAAGTTTTCCAGTTTTTCGCCAAGGAGACTTTTGCCAGGTAGGCTGAAGATTTTATTTCACCAACCAAATCCAGTAGACGTTAACGGTTGTAATAATAATAAAATAAAATAAAATAAAATAAAATAAAAACTTTCTGACCATATTTTCCAATAATGGAATTTACTGCACCTTCCTAAAGAAAATTCAATTCCTTACATACGGAGTTTGTATCTCATTACAACCTAAAGATGCCTACCAGACGGAGGCGTAACACGTTGTCTATAAAAGCGTTTCCGCCTTGTTTCAGTATCTCCACACACGTAAATATACTTTTCTCTTTCTCTTCTTTGCGTATACCCTCCATTTATTGAATTCGTTTATCCTGAAAGTTCTTAACTCAACATTCCTTATACACCCAAATATATAGCTACTAGATTTATAATGAAAATATAGTTAATTATTTTATTATAGAAACGCATTTAAAATAACAAATAAAATGGTTGCTGGTAGTCAAAGACTCATTGCAAACATTACTATGCAAGAGGACTGTTTAGTATACACGTTTATCTGTTGACTTAAAAAAAATCAAGCATTTCAATTGCAGATTCTTTTAACAGGCGTCATAATGTCGAGTAGTTGTTCCTGTGAGCACGTTGTTCAATCTTATAAACAATCATAAATTCATTAAGAAAATATTTCAAGCGGGCGAAAACTTCAGCAAACAACGCATGTCAGTTAATCTAATCAATTAGTCCAAGGGTAGAATATTCAAATTAAGATCTGTGCAGGTGAAAGTTGCAAGAATTAAATGATTGACGTCAAAGCTGGGTAGAATGGCTTGCGCTTCGTGCTTTTGGTCAGCACTATTATCACCCCCTACCAGATCACCCCCTAGTAGGAGCTCGTATCAGATCAAAACGTAAGAAAACAAACAATATAGTAACTGTTTTTACAGAGTATCTTCGGGCATCACTGTAACGAATTACGATTCGATAAGGTATCACTTGATCTGTTTTGTCCTCACAATTTATTTATGACTTAGAGACTCACATGCTTAGAATGAAACAAACATATCAACCCCAAGTTATTCGGTACACATCTGCCTTAACGGCATGTTTTAATGGTTGCAACATAAAGTTAACTGGTGAGAGGTTTGCAATTCTTCTTTAGTTTGAATCTGCTATATACGAAATGAAAAGTAACTTTGATTTTAAATAAGTATGGGTGTGCGGCTGGTGTAATAGATAGCAGCTCAGAAAGATAAATTAGAGAGCGAAGTTCAAATGTTAGTAGTTATAACTTACCAGTATATAAGCTGCCTATCAATATCCTATCTTAGGTGTGCAACATGAACAGGTAGAAATGGAACAGTCTGTCTCCTCAGTGGAGAAGAACTGACTACTTTAATCCCAACCATGACTGGTAATATAGACCAGCAACTCAAAATCATCAATGTGTAACTTGTTGTCTCTTGACCCCACAAGGCTTCAATTTTTTTTCTCCTTTGGTTAAGTGGGTGCTGATTAAAAGACCTGACTTCAAAGACTTTATCTGCCAACTATAAAACACAAAATATTCGCGATAAAATCACAAACCACCCTCCTCCATGATGGTGTCTCAATCATGCTGTCACATACGGACCTCGTCTCCTCTAAGTCCCATGTGTCTACAGGGTGTAGGGGGATTGTGGCTCCGAACAACTTCTTTGTATTTAATACGTTTACTAAAAATTTCATGGACGAAGCGAGTAAGTAACAATCAGTCAGTTACGTGCCATACATGATACACGCTAGGACGATTTTTTTTTAATCATTTCACCCCGAGCAAGACAGAAATGCCACTGATGTGCAGGGGGCTACATAACTGTAAAAAGATTAATTAGAAAAGAGTGAGGAGTACAAACTAGTGAGAAAGGAGCAATAGAAAGCTGAGAAAGCAGGTGCGATGACAGATACATAGGTGGAGAGAAAGGGAAGGTTATACGGGGTTGGGGAGAGAGCTAGAGTCCAGTGGTTAATAGATGAGTATTGACTTTGCATTTAAATTTCTGGAGGTTGTAGCCGTCAGGAAAATAAGAATATGGGAGCGAGTTCCACAGGCGGGAAGTGCGAGAGAAGAAGCTGCAGGAGTAGAATTGTCGTCTGCATTTGGCTAACCTGACTGTGAATGGGTGGGACTCAGTTGCCAGTCTGGTTGCACGAGCAAACACCTGTTGAGGAAGCACCAAGAAAGAGACAAGACTGACTGGGCAGAAGATTTTTTAACCATTTTCTTTACTTTCTGTGGTAGACTAGTCGCCAAACAAATCCAATCTATCCTGTTATCTGACCCATAACTAGAAAGAAGAGACGGATTAATACTGTTTTGGATCCCGGGAATGGGGCCCGCACAAATAAATGAACAACGACCAGTAATGGAGATAGAAAATTAGTGTATTAACGTGAGGATACAGACTTGAATGAAAATTAGTAGTCCAGGAATGCGGGTTAGTAAAAAGTATATGTACAAGTCTCTGGAAGTGAAGCCGTAGTATATTGAGTATGTCCGCGTCGAAAGCTGACGGGTACGGCGTAATAATCTTCTCAATGGGTGAAGCACAGAGCTACTACGAACTACGGTGTACTGACTGCTAATCTCTCTCTGGACTCTCGTATACTCCAGTTAACTCTCTGTGAAAACGTGGTATTCGGTATTTATTTACCCTCCCATTAGGGCAACATGTGGCAAAAGACTTTTTTAACGTGGGTTCTCCGGGCCATATAGCCCAGCTAAAAATATCTGTCTAATTTTGCCCAGTCGTGACTCTACCCTACGGCGGAGCCACGACTGGGTTAATGCTCTCCGCCTGAAGGCAGAGCTGACAGTATCAAAGAGAATTACCGCGAGAAAACACGGAATTCTCCAGTCTCGCTTCTATAGCAGTAGTATAAGTATACTCTGGACGAGTCCATCTTTATGAAAAGGGAGAAACCCACAATAAATACATATCTCAAGAATATTTGTGCGTAAGTGAATGCACCGGATTTATCTAGAATTCGAACTCGACTCTCTGATTTTTCGTTCCGAGCCGATATCTACTGCACCACAACATACAGTAAACAGCAAGGAAGTCTTGAAAAAATGATAGCAGAAAGATACTTAGTAACAGGAAACGTCAGTAGAAACTTCTTAGACACATAATGAGGAAAGAGAGCTTGAAAACTTAACCTTGATTTTGTTTAGCGGTATATCAACCATTATAGGTTGTTTAATGCAGACATCTAAATATTTTGAACACAATTTGAGGGCTTCAACTACAGATAAAATGTATTGTTAATCGTTTTGCTATAAAATGTATTGTTGGTCTTTTTTATATAAAAATGTATATTGCTGATATTTTTACTATAAAAATGTATTCTTATACTTTCATAGTGTTTTTGTTTGAGGGTCGCTATTTTCCCATAGCTGGGACCCTAACAGGTGCTACTACCCTGGGTCAGGGTGGACCTAGGGACACCAGCAATTAAGAGGTCGTTTAAAGCTCTTCAAAACTTCCAATCTTCTGATCAGAGGCGTTGCTGTCGAATAAAGTTTATCGTCATACCCTGCATATAACTGATATAAATGAAGGCGTTAAGTGTTAGTAAGTTCATATTACGAGGATAAGGAGGATAAATAAGGAGCGACTCTTAAGATTGTCGTGTTTAGTGAAGCATTCTCGCGGCGTCTGTTTTACAAAGTGTCAGTTCTCCACTATTTACATTATTCAGACTATTGTCCTCGTCTTTGTTATCATTTGTACGACGTTTCGGCCATTGCACGCCTCGGGCTTCTTCAGGTGCTAGGAATTTCGAACAGAACCATTTATTATGATCACGGGAGTATATAATTCTCATGCCTTGTGCGAAGCCTCTTTTGGTAGCCATTTCCCTCTAACAGGACTCTCTAAGTTATTTGTTCACCACTATCAAAAGACGGCTTCGCACAAGGAATGGGAATGGTATACTCCAGTGATCGTAATAAACGGTTCGGTTCGAAATTCCTAGCACCTAAAAATATGCAGATGAAGCATTGTTAGTTAATATTAGTTTTTTAACGGTATCTAATAATTTTTATTTTATTCCGCTTGCTTTTCATCACAAACCTCAGACCGTCATTTTACGACCGAAAAGTAAATAGCGGATAGGGAACATAGTCTTTATTTCTAATTCGCTTCCATAAGATAACGAACGCAAGTTAGAATCCTACCAGAAACTTTATTTTTATTTCCGATCTGAACCACTTACATATGATTACCGGCCGATATTCAGGCTATGCAATAAAAAGCAACAGAAATTAAAAAAAAAAAAAAAAGGAAACGCTAGACAAAATTCATTCCCAACCGATTTTTAAAATGAGCCAGAAACAGGTTATGTTATTAAAATCAGAAAAAAAAATCTTTATGGTCTTTCATCAAAAGAGTGTTTTTTCAGGACACTGACAAGATTTATATCAGTGTTTCTCAAACTTTTATCAACGGTGACGCATGTTTATTTATTTATACGTTTACTGGGCCACATTTTTTAAATCACATTTTAGTACACCAGTTCTCAGAGTATCGAGCCACATTTCACTTCTTACGAGACTAGACTACTTCAATTTTTCCCTCATTTTGAATTATCTTCAATTAACTTTTTCTGTGTTATACAAATGACAATGACAACTGAATTCTTTCTTATTTCTCTTAGCGCTAGGAGTCGCCCTCGTTGGAAACCAAGTGTCTTGCCTTTGAGATTAGATGGTTTAGGAAGTAAAAAGACCAAATGAATATAAATGTTGATACTTTATGTCCGTTAAAGGAATGTGTGGCTAGTTTAATGGTCGTCGATGCGAAAAGTAGAATCGGTGAGCGACGTTTTATTTGTTTAAGACATGAACAATATTTTTTAATCATATCATCCTGAGCAAGGCGGTAACGCCACTGATGCTCAGGGGGCTACGTAAGAGAAAAAAGATTGGAAAAGAGAAAGCCGGAAACCACATCCTAATCAGGGAACAAGGTATGAGCCTCTTCACCTGTTCAATAGATGTGGTTGGAGTGTGAACCTGGCGATAGTTTAGTCTATCTCCTCCAATTGAAAAAAAAAAGAAAAGAGTGAAACGATTGGAAAAGAGAAAGCCGGAAACCACATCCTAAACAGCGAACAAGGGATGATCCTCTTCACCTGTTCAATAGACGTGTGTGGAGTGTGAACCGGGCGATAGTTTAGTCTATCTACTCCAATTGAAAAAAAAAAGAGTGAAAGGATTGGAAAAGGAAAGGCCGGAAACCACATCCAAAACAGGGAACAAGGGATGAGCCTCTTCACTTGTTCAATAGACGTGTGTGGAGTGTGAACCCGGCGATAGTTTAGTCTATCTACTCCAATTGAAAAAAAAAAAAGAGTGAAAGGATTGGAAAAGAGAAGGCCGGAAACCACATCCAAAACAGGGAACAAGGGATGATCCTCTTCACCTGTTCAATAGACGTGTGTGGAGTGTGAACCGGGCGATAGTTTAGTCTATCTAGTCCAATTGAAAAAAAAGATGAGTGAAATGATTGAAAAAGAGAAAGCCGGAAACCACATCCAAAACCGGGAACAAGGGATGATCCTCTTCACCTGTTCAATGGACGTGGAGTGGAGTGTGAACCGGGCGATAGTTTAGTTTATCTACTCCAATTGAAAAAAAAGAAAAGAGTGAAACGATTGGAAAAGAGAAAGCCGCTAGCCACATCCCAAACAGGGAAGAAGGGATGAGCCTCTTCACTTGTTCAATAGACGTGGGTGGAGTGTGAACCGGGCGATAGTTTACTTTATCTACTCCAATTGGAAAAAAAAAGAAGAAAAGAGTGAGACGATTGGAAAAGAGAAGGCCGGAAACCACATCCAAAACAGGGAACAAGGGATGAGCCTCTTCACTTGTTCAATAGACGTGGGTGGAGTGTGAACCGGGTGATAGTTTAGTCTATCTACTCCAATTGAAAAAAAAAAAAAGAAAAAGTGAAACGATTGGAAAAGAGAAAGCCGGAAACGACATCCTAAACAGGGAACAAGCGATGAGCCTCTTCACCTGTTCAATAGACGTGGGTGGAGTGTGAACCGGGCGATAGTTTAGTCTATCTACTCCAATATTTCCGCTTGGATTATGAATTTTAATAAATTCTTAAAATAGAGTACAAGTATATTTTATTAAAATAGAGCGTGAGTAGGATTTCATTTTATTCAATTTTGATATCCACTGTTATTTGCAATAAATTGTTGCTACTTATCAGTTATTATTGTTACGCTTTGTGTAAAATGCTGCAGATTAATCAGAACTGTACCCATGCGTTCGAAAAACACAGACACCGTCTTTCACTAACTAACGATGGACTCTCTATAACTTAAAAGTAATTCTCTAGACAGAAATTAGAATTTTTCACTAATATTGAATAAAATTCTGTTACCCAAAAACAATTTACTGAATTTACAATATCTTAACATATATATAAATGGAACTGTGTGTGTGTGTGTGTGTGTGTGTGTGTGTGTGTGTGTGTAACCGTTACCTATAGACTCCAAAACGGCTGAACCGATTTTCGTGAAAATTTACACAGTTGTACTATAAGCGTCTGCGAGTGTTCTTAGCTAGGTTTTGTGTTGAGATACCCCCGATAAATATCGAAAATCGATAATCGAAAAAATCGGGTTATAGAAGGAGTGGTCCGATTTTAATCAAATTTAATACACTCATAGACAAATATATAAGAAACGATATTCAGAAGTTTCAAGGTTGCAGTTCATACAATAGTGCAGAAAATTGATAATATATATATATATATATAAATCGATACCAGGAAATCAAAATTTGACTTACATCGATTCATTTTTCTTTCAGTCTACGGTTTCGCTTTAACTGGAATTTTTTAATTTGACTTTCTTTTGGAATTGGAATAGATTGTACCTCCTATCAACTGCTTTTCTTTTGATTAATTTTAAGACTTTCCAACTCTCTATGCCCCAATTTTTTTTTTTTTTTTTTTTTAATTGGCAAAATTTCTCTGGTTGCCGGATTACTTGTCTCTGTTTCTCTTTTCCCATACCGGCCTTTAG
The DNA here is from genome assembly GCA_037127315.1 of Ascarosepion bandense. Classification (NCBI taxonomy): domain Eukaryota; kingdom Metazoa; phylum Mollusca; class Cephalopoda; order Sepiida; family Sepiidae; genus Ascarosepion; species Ascarosepion bandense. The sequence goes on from JBBBDQ010028960.1 coordinate 136,953, forward strand.
ATTATCTGTTTTAACGGGCTGTTGATTTTAGTTTCTCGACTCCTCTGATGTACAAATACTGGCTACTGTTGACAACCGACCCTCACTCTGTATCATGTGGACTGACCAAAAGTTAAATTATTTTTTAGCTTACTGGCAGTAACGTGTCTGGGATGGTTTGCAACTTCCTTTAAAATATTCTCAAAAGTCATTTTTTTTATTTTCTTTTGCTTAATTTTAAACTTCTCTTGCCTAATTGAACGTTTTTTTTTTGTTTGTTTGTTTGTTTTTCTTCTTTAAATTGGCAAAAACTTTTGTGGTTGCCGGGCTTTAAGTTCACCACCCTATTTTTTTTTTTTTCAATTGGAATAGATAGACTAAACTATTACCCGGTTCACACTCCATCCACGTCTATTGAACAGGTGAAGAGGCTCATCCCTTGTTCCCTGCTTAGGATGTGGTTTCCGGTTTTCTCTTTTCAATCTTTCCACTCTTACGTAGCTCCCTGCACATCAGTGGCGTTACCGCCTTGCTCGGGGTGATATGATTAAAAAAAAAACAAAAAAAAACAACTATTGCTTTTTAGTCTTTCGTGCCAACGTCCAAAGAGTTTGAGCTCCAGGACCATGGATTAGTTTTAAAGCTTTCATTACACCCGAGCAACGCCGGGCTATACTGCTAGTCATATACACTTGTGGTTGGCAGTATTTATTATGACGTCGACTACATTGAACACTACTGACATATCTGGTCAGGTGCTTCTGCTGTACATCTCGAGATTCTTGACAAAATCCAAAGAAGGGTTAGTTATATAATCGACCCTGACCATGCGTCTCAACTTCAGTCACTTTCACACCGACGCGACTATCGAAACCCATCATCAAGTTCTCAAACTGTTTGGGGCTTATACAACATCCCCAGTTGAGCGTTTATACTCAGAAACTAATGAAACACTAAACGAATACTGCAGTCAGTCATTTAAGTGCCATACGAGATACACGCTTAGGCGATCATGTCTCGAAAGAGACATGACTGACTGGGCAGGAGATTATCCCGCAGTAGGTTGCCATTACTTTCTGCGGTAGACTGGTTGCTGACCAAGGCTTAGGAACCCAATCTGTCCTGTTATTTAACCCATAACGGATTAATACTTTTCCCATGGGTATTTGCGCGTAAGTGAATGCAAGGAATACCACTGTGATCTATTTTTAAAAAAGAGAATACGATACAACCGTGTGGACTCAGAATGGAATCACTTGCTGAAGAATTAGGGATCACATTTTTAAACATACAAGAAAAGACGACCGCCAGTATTCCAATCAAGTAACCCGAAGAACTAAATAAATTCCCTAAACAAATAACGCAACCACTCACATTTCAGGACAAGTTCCAGTGCATATAGGGAAATTAACCTAACCATACACACATCTATAAAGACGAGTCAAAGAGTCAGGACAAGACAGGATGTGCAGCAATGAGACAAAGTATTACAAAAAAAAATTCCTTCCAAAGGAAGCTCTATTTTTACCGCCGAAGCTTCCGCAATCAAGATGGCTCTCAACATCATCACTCAGAGAAAACAAAAAAAATCTTCTTTTTTTTTTCGGACTCACCATCCATCCTAACGGCTTTGAAAGAAAAAAAATTCAACAACCCGCTCATTATCAAACTATTCCGCAAAATGAGTACTACTTATAAACATAAAGACATGATGGATCCGCTTCCCTCCAGCTATGGGTTAAATAACAGAACAGATTTGTTTCTATAGCCTTGGCTGGCAACCAGTTTACCGCTAAAAGCAATGGCAACCTACTGCGGGATAATATTCTGCCCAGTCAGTTATGTCTCTTTCGAGACATGATCGTCCAAGCGTGTATCATGTATGGCACCCTTGGAACTCTTTTCTGTTTACTTAATTCTCTGATAAATACAATTTTCCCCCCAAAATTTTTATCTTCTGTCTTCCTCTCCAAACAAATAAGAAAAGAATAATAGATTTTCTTTTTTTTTTTTCTTTTTTTTTCTTTTTTTTTTCTTTTTTTTTTTGTGATTTATGACCCTGACTCGGATGATATTACAAAACTGCATTTCTCATGTTTGCTCTTTGGCCATAATTAAATCTCTCACTCACATTTTATTGATGAATTTTTAAAACTCTGTTCACTGTAATTCAAAACCTCATCACAAGGTGTTACACCTGACCTTTTACCCGTGAATGTGTCTAAATGATAAATATTCATGTCGAATTCATAAATGCTTTGTAACAAAATAGAAGCGTGTATCAGTATACGTAACAGAAAAAAAATAATCTACTTGGGTTATCTTCTCATGCGAGCCACAACTCTTTATCATGCTAAAATTAGCCTATTGTATTTGTATTTGGTTGTCACATGAAATGACACACTTTATAGGAAATTAATAAGAAGCTTCTGAAATCTAATCTAAATTTATTTATAAATGGAACTCTGTGTGTGTGTGTGTGTGTGTGTGTGTGTGTGTGTGTGTGTGTGTGTGTGTGTGTGTGTGCCTGCCTTCCGTTACCTATAGACTCTGAAACGGCTGAACCAATTTTTTTGAAAATTTACACAGTTGTACTATAAGCGTCTGTGAGTGTTCTTAGCTAGGTTTTGTGCCGAGGTACCCCCGATAAATATCGAAAATCGATAATCGAAAAAATCGGGTTATAGAAGGAGTGGTTCGATTTTAATCAAATTAGATACACTCATAGACAAAGACATAAGAAACGATATTCGGGAGTTTCAAGGTTGCAGTTCTATCCTTGGATGACTTATTTGACATTGGAAATCGATAACCTACCGGGTGTGATCAAAATCAGTTTTTCAGCCCTTTTATTTTAGTTTTTGCTTCGGGTTTGGCTCTAAATATGTATAATTGTAGTTCTTAGTCTCAGCCATGATACCATTTACTCAGAGGATTGTATTTAGCCTTCAAAATTCAGTTTGCGACAAAAAAAAACTTATTTGATATCTTATTTGATATATACCTGGAAATCAAAATTTGACTTGCCTCCATTCATTTTTCTTTCAATCTTCAGTTTCGCTTTAACTGGAAACAACTATTGCATTTTAGTCTTTCGTGCCAACGTCCAAAGAGTCTGAGCTCCAGGATCATGCACTAGTTTTAAAGCTTTCATTACACCCAAGCAACGCCGGACTATACTGCTAGTGTTAAATAACTAAATTTATTTAGTTAAAATAAGGTCCATGTTGATGGATGACTGTTCTCCAACGTACCTCTAAATTTTTTTTTTAAAAACTTCCCATCTTTTGATGTGAGAAACATTTCAAATGCATACCCATACACCTAATATACACAATGCTTCAAGTTAATTACAAAACTCTCCTATTCTGTTTATAATAGTTTAATAGATATTCTATTTTATGAGACGATCAGATACAAAACTTAGACTCGAGGCTCTTAAAACCTTATATTCGGATTTAAACACCCCCCTCACTTTTAAAACATGATTCACAGTTCCCACGTGTATATAATTTTCTTTTTGCACCCTTCTTGATATGTTGAACAGATGAAGAACATGGGATGCTTATTTATGTATTTAAAATTTATTAACTTAGAAAGTTCATATTCTTAGAAAATGAAATGGAGAGTAAATTCAAAGACTGATCCTTAGCTGGGTTCGAAATACGAACAACGGCATTGGTCAAAAATGCACTGCTGTGGAATCAAAAAAGTAAAAAGTTAATATGATTTCTAGTAAAGTTTGTGAGGTCGAGTACACAGTGTCAATATTCAAAATCGGAAACATCAGTCTGCCTTGAAAATCGACATTCGAGAATGTAGCTTTACCTCGGCTCACACACTAATCATTGGTGTCGGTCATACATATACAACTATCTCAGCCACTAAGCAATAACACTCCACAATCTATATAATTCCAGAATATTTTGCAATGTCAATTCAAATCTGTTGCATTTATCATTAGCAATGATAATTAAAAATGTTTTTAATTAAAAATGTTTTATACTTTCAAGCCTCATAATTATATGATCTGCTCTCTTTTCTTGTGGGATAATTCTCAAGTTTGCACTGGAAACCAGAAGTAAATCTTTCGATAGATTTCTTTGACATTTTTCCTATTTCACGGTCCTAACTGGTCCAGATATGCTTAAGATCATAATAGAAAGACAATACCGAATTCAGACTGAAGAGTGATAGGCTCCGTCAGATTACCTTCCCCCAGACATGTCTTCTACTGCAGTGGTTGCAGTACATAGGGTAACTCAGTCAGTTAAGTGCCATACGTGATACACGCTTGGGCGATCATGTCTCGAAAGAGACATGACTGACTGGGCAGAAGATTATCCCGGAGTAGGTTGCCATTGCTATCTGCGGTAGATTGGTTGCCGACCAAGGCTTTAGAACCCAGTCTGTCCTGCTATTTAACCCATAACTGGAAGGAAGAGACGGATTAATACCTTTCCCAAGGGTATTTGCGCTTAAGTGAATACAATGGATTCAACTGGAATTCGGCGTCGGCTCCCCGGTTTCTCGTTCCGAGTCGATATCCACTGTACCACAACGCACATCTCGGTAAGGATAGGGTAACTAAACGACCTTAATGGGTGACAGGACTTTTTTTTACATTAAGTCAGGCTTAAAATTTTGGAAACCATTTTACTGCCAAATTTTTCTATGAATTGTAATCAAATCTTGTCTACACTTGTTTAGAAATTTAAAATGATTTTTTTCTCTTCTTTTCAAGGTATTGAATTAATTGGTTATAAGAAACGAATCTACCCGGCCTTAACTTTCTTCTTGAGTTACAGCGTGGGTGTCTTGATACTGGCAGTTGTGGGCCGATTTCTTAGAGATTGGCGTATGGTGACCATTTCCACGTCAGTCCCCACTGCTCTTTTGCTTCTCTACTGGTGGTAAGTTCCTGATTTCGATTTGGTTCAGTTCTAAATAAGTTCTATTTTTGTTTCTCAACTTCAACCTTTAAAAAAAAAACACAATCAGTTAAATGCCATCCGTAATACACGCTTAGGCGATCATGTCTCGATAGAGACATAACTAACTGGGCAGAAGATTTTCCCGCAGTAGGTTGCCTTTACGTTCTGCGGTAGACTGATTGCCAACCAAAGGTACAGAACCCAATCTGTCATAGCTAGAGGGTGAAGCGATGGATTAGTACTTTTCCCAAGGGTGTTTGAGCGTAAGTGAATGCAAAGAATTCAACTGGAATTCGAACTCGGCTCTCCTATTTCTTGTTCCGAGCCGTTATCTACTGCACTCAATTATACACAATACTTTATTCAATTAGTACAAAAGTACACAATACTTTATTCAATTTTACCTTGCATACGATCCATCGCTAAATATGATGGGAAAATGTTCGGTCCCCTATACCGCTTCACCTGATTCCAGCCATCATTACCTAAGAGTCATATCAAGCTGAAAATAGAGTCAGCAGCTAAGTGCTTGGGCGATCATTTCTCGAAAGAAACATGACAGACTGGGCAGATTATTATCCTGCAGGAGGTTGCCATTACTCTCTGCTTGCCAGCCAAGGTTATAGAACCCAATATGTTCTGCTATTTAACCCATAACTGGAGGGAAGAGACGGATTAATGCCTTTCCCAAGAGTATTTGCGCGTAAGTGAATGCAAGGAATTCAACTGGAATTTGAACTCGGATACCCGATTTCTCGTTCCGAGCCGATATCCACTGCACCACAACGCACATCCGAAAATAGAATGCGGTTGCCATATATAAACAGTAGATGTCCAGTCATCATTTTCCAGAGTCCGAAAAGGTCTACGCAGCCTCCTGGGTGATGAATTATTTCCACCCGACAACCCATTTTTCCGAAACATAACGTTGCAAGCCTCTAGCTACTCTATCGCTATTTCCATGGAAAGTGTTCAGACGAACAACATTCCTTAGTTCCGCCAGTTCCTAACCTTCACGGCTAGGATCCGGCATGCTACGCACATTGTAGCGAATCACGTTCATTCACTTCGTATTCCTTTGGTGAGATGTGAGTTTCACAGCTTCTTCCAAGGAACTGCTACTTTGCGGAACTGACTCCTAAGTTGATGCCTCCTTCATCAATTTTAGCCTGTTCAAGTCTAGGGTTAAGTGTTATCTTCCTCACATATCTTCATAAACCATGCTCCTCAACTCTCACCTTAGGCTTTGTACACTTAGGCCTTGTACATTGTGAACATTATTTTCTCTCTCTCTCTCTCTCTCTATATATATATATATACATAAAAATTAAATGTGTTTTTAATTAAAAATATATGTTAGATCATTGTTGTGAAAATGATTTTCATTTAAATATCACAACAATGATCTAACATTGCCTGATGACGAGGTGCAAATCTCGAAACAGAACTTTCCATGTCGCAATGTATTTTTAATTAAAAATCAAATTTAATTATATGATTTTGTTATGATCTACAATATTTATTTATAAAAATAAAACGTAAATGCCGGAGAACTCAGAATTGTAAAATTGTTGGTTCTCTTCACTTATATATATATATATATAATTTTCGATTATTTGTTGCTAATTATCAGGCAGATTTTCGTTACTATCTTCTTCATAAAATTCCGAAGGTTTTGATGTGAAATGTTTGCGATGGACCCTTTAAAAAGTTTCGCCCGTCAAAACATTTTTCTGCGATCGAAAGAGGTAATTTATTGCCGGAAGGTCAAATGAATAGCGTAGAGCAGACCGACCGAGTCCCAGTTTTTATTTTTTTTATTTTTTGGTGTCTTATTCTTTCTGTGTGCGGCTTTGTGTTGTCATTTAGAACAACATTTTGTCCATTTTGTTGCGTGCAGGACGCTTTTTGGCCGAGTGTTTATGGACATATTGCATTTTAATAATTCTAAATGAGTAATAAATTAATAATAATCTTTTGCCTTGTTAATTGTCTTTCGCGTTGAATATTACCATCAGATATCTTTACGGAACGTTATTTTAATGTTGTTACAAGGACGTTATAGTTATGGAGAAACTCTTCGCTTTTTTCGTTTCGCTCCTTAAGTGCTTTGTTTGCCGTCTTTTTCTGTCCCTTCAATATGTCTCAAAAGTGTTAAATTTTCTGAGCCGCCTTTCCTCGTTACGTGCTCTTGAAATTTCACCTCTTTTTCAGATAAGAATAAATGTCTATTTGTTTCTATTTTCTCTAGAACTTCATCGTTGCTCACATGTTCAGTCCATTGTATTCTCAGTATCTTTTCGTACAGCCACTTTTTTGTTACTTCAAGTTGTTTCTTAATCTGTAAGGAATAAAGATAGATTCTGTGTACGGGAATCGCTGTAAAATTTATGTCCTCTATTTATTCCACTTAAATTAAAACAAATGCAAGAAGTATAAAAACTACGTTGGTTAGAGGCATTTTCCAGCGACAAAATTTCTTCCACATTGGTACCACCACTAAACAGAGATAATATGAGACAAGTTTGCGAAGTGTTATATTATCATGAAGTGATCTATGAGCTTAACAAAGTCAATTGCGCCACTTAATGTGCGACAGGTTTCTGTTATAAAGAGGGGTCAGATTAGATCATTTTTGAGAACCTGGTGCTAATAAATTGTGAACTGTGTGTCTTGGGATTTTGATGGCTATTTACGTATTAATAAAATGAAAATCGTTTCAAAAACGTAGTTGTGCTGAGCTTTCAAATGTAGCCTATTTTGGTTTGATTTAAAAGCTAATTCTAATGCAAGTTAGCTGAATGCTTTGTTATGTTAGCTTTGTACGCAAGCTTTTTATTTATTGTACAAGTTTTACTTGCTTGACACATGGCTTGTAAAAAAGAGAAAGAAATGCTGGTAGAGAAGGCCATTTATGACAGGAAATATTGAATCGAATTTAATATCCATCATGAACCTTAGACTTAATAAAATTGATCTGTGGTGTCCCTAGTAAGTATTAGGTTCAATTTCAGGAAATTTATTACTTGATGTTACCTCAAAATATCAAAAAACCTAGTTGTCACGAGAATTTACTCGAAAGGTCTCCTCATAGCCGCCAAGAGCAGAATCGAGCCTCAAAGAATGTCGAGGAATAATATAAACAGGAAGTTAATTCTACTGAACATAATATATAAATACACAAGACAACCGGATAATATGAATTTTTATAAACGCCCGTTTAACAGATCGAACGATTGACGAAAGCCCCGAAAACATTTTCACTCATTTCAGCCAACAAAATGATATATCAGGTTCTCAAAATTGATATAATCTGATTCCTGTTTATAACTGGCACCTATCGCACGTTAAGTGGAGCAATTGACTTTGTTAAACTCATAGATCGCTTCATGATTAATTTATTAGCACTAGGTTCTCAAAATTGGTATAATCTGATTCCTGTTTATAGCTGGCACCTATCGCACGTTAAGTGGCGCAATTGACTTTGTTAAGCTCTTAGATCACTTCATGATAATATAACACTTCGCAAACTTGTCTCATATTATCTCTGTTTAGTGGTGGTACCAATGTGGAAGAAATTTTGTCGCCAGAAAATGCCTCTAACCAACGTAGTTTTTATACTTCTTGCATTTGTTTTAGTTTAAGTGGAATAAATAGAGGACATAAATTTTACAGCGATTCCCGTACACAGAATCTATCTTTATTCCTTACAGATTAAGAAACAACTTGAAGTAACAAAAAAGTGGCTGTACGAAAAGATACTGAGAATACAATGGACTGAACATATGACAGTTTGAATAGACAACTATTTTAAGTATAAAAAATTTAATTTCGGACTCTTTTCAGACGTTACTAACATAATATTATCCTAGTATTCACTGTAATACTTTACTACTGACTACTTTTTTATACTAAAAAGACAATCAGGTTCGATAAAAAAAATAATTGCTTTGCTCTTTTTCCATAACAAATCTACAGCAAATAGCTTTTTTATTTTCGGTATCAGTTTATAATATACATAGGGAAGACTGGGTTGTTTAGCCTTGAATGTTAACCAATCTAGGGAAAGGAAAACTCTGAATTACCAAACCCAGATCGATGGATCTCGCTATCTTAGGAACGTGGTACGTAAGATGAAAGATGGAATTTCTTTGGCACATAATGAGGAATGAGAGCTTAAAAAAATTGACACTGATTAGAGGAAAAGAGGATAGCAGCGAATAACCTACCTAAGAAAGTTGTGTAAATGTTTAACAGAACAGGGATTAGGAGAGATAACGAAAAGAGACATATTGCTAACAGCTACAGAGAACAGAAACGCCATGAACGCGCACGTATTGAAATGGTGCAGCACATGGGAGACGTATAAAACATACTAATGCATATTGGTCTTCTGCCATATTTTTCATCCTCTCTACAGCTCATCAGGACGGTTAGACATCCGATTGCTCAAATCAGGATTGAAAGCCGAGCGAACTGACATCAGTTGGAGATTCTACCTCTAGGCTATCGGCGCACGATGGAAGAAGGTAGATTTTAGCGTGTTATATACACAATGTAAACACATACCAGTAACAGAGAGTGTTCAAATTCATTATATATCCCTCTTGCCATGCTCGTGGAGAGAGAGAGAGAGAGAGAGAGAGAGAGAATAGCGAAGCAGCGTCGGCTCTGTTCATTCTCTTTACTAACAGTTATTAAAAATTACTACCAGTTACGAAATCTCTTGTCGCGTGTTTGATTTTTAACAATACCTTATTATCATTATATTTTTTGCAATAATTATGTCGTCGAATAATGAATATATATATATATATATATATATATATATATATATATATATATGTTGTAAAAAAGTGATAAACACGTAAATTTTAAACCCACTGTTCAAGGATTTACTTTTATAAAGAGTGCTTGATACAGAGTAGTGTTTTATAATCGTTGTTACAATGGGTCATAAAAGCATAGTATCACTACACAAAAAAATTTCATGTTTTGGAGCCGAACTGCTTCTCTTCGGGTGATATGTATAACTGAAAATAAATGGTGGACACGATTTATTTTGGAGAATGTGAGATGTAGGTGATTGTAGTAGGGGATTGGAATTTAGTATGTCTAAACTGGTCCATCAACAGTTTGTAACCATAGAGATACACATTTGGGTTAGGAGAAGGGGGCAAGGTGTCTTAGTTCTGGACAGGTCACTTTTTAGTTTTGTCTGGGTAGATCGCCTAGTGGAACCTTAAACTTTTTAAAAGGGTAGACAATTTTTATTTGACTACTATCTTTGAGTGCATGAAACAGAGTGACCTTTTAGTATTGTATGGGTTTTTTATTTTATTAATATAATATTCATTTTTTTTTTTATGGATGAAACATGGATATTAAATAAGGTATCTAGTGGGTCAAGTATTATGTGGCCCCACTAGATACCTTACTCAGGCAAAATAATCCTCTCCCAAATTTGATTAATATCCATGTTTATATATATATATATATATATATATATATATATATATGTAATTAATTATTTTGAACATTATTTTTACCGATACTCGTATTTAAGTAGATATTCTGTTTTTAATTAAACAGTATTTTATATTTATATCTACCGGCCTGATTATTTCACGATAAATTTTTATGACGAAAATGTGTGCTATCCAGCAGGATTCGAACCTGCGACCCCTATTAACATAGGAGAAGCTACCATTTGATCTGGTACCGTCTTAACCACTCGACCATGAATAGCCTCTTGATCAGACGGTACCAGATCAAATGGTAGCTTCCTCTATGTTAATAGGGGTCACAGGTTCGAATCCTGCTGGATAGCACACATTTTCGTAATAAAAATTTATCGTAAAATAATCAGGCCGGTAGATATAAATATAAAATACTGTTTAATTAAAAACAGAATATTTACTTAAATACGAGTATCGGTAAAAAATAATGTTCAAAATAATTCATTACAAATTGTCGGTTGCTTATAACCAAGTTTCGATAAAATTCGTTAATTTCCGTAACATGTTTATATATATATATATTTCTTTCCTGGTACGCTCAAGATATTGAATTATTTTTTCTCTTATGTTTTAATATAAGATACTCAATAGTACATCAATATATATGTTGCACTCATTTCAGACGGCATATCAATATAAACATTTTGCCGTCATTTTTGACGACATGGGTCCACTGGTAATTAAAATAAATACTGATGTTCACTTTTATATCAGACATATAAATGCAGTCTCAAATAATCATACCGGTGATAATTTTCCAACTCATGAAATAAGCGTGCTGGTTCAAATAGACGTGAGAGTGCATGTTTTCTGACGAGCCATGTTTCCGGGTAAAAAATTATCATGTTAAGGCAAAATTTATGTGTGTAGTATCTGTACGCTGTATAATATGTTTTACATAAATACCTTATATATATATATATATATATATATATATATATATATATATAAACTTTGTGTGTGTCTGTGTGTGTGTGTGTGTGTGTGTCCGTTACCTATAGACTCCGAAATGGCCTAATCGATTTTCTTGAAAATTTACACAGTTGTACTATAAGCGTCTGCGAGAGTTCTTAGCTAGGTTTTGTGTTGAGGTACCCCCGATAAATATCGAAAGTCGATAATCGAAAAAATCGGGTTATAGAAAGATTGGTCCGATTTTAATCAAATTTGATACACTCATAGACAAAGACATACGAAACGATATTCAGAAGTTTCAAGGTTGCAGTTCTTACAATAGTGCAGAAAATCGATAATATATATATATATATTTATAAAAGCTTTCATTACACCCGAGCAACGCCGGACTATACTGATAGTACACACACACACACACACACACACACACACACACACACATATATATATATATATATATATATATATATAAAATCGAAAATCTAAATGAGCCAATAACTTACCACGGTTTCGCTTAACAGCTCGTCAGGGAAAATTGGCCAATTTTCCCTGACGAGCTGTTAAGCGAAACCGTGGTAGGTTATTGGCTCACTTAGATTTTCGATTTTGTTTGCTCTACTTTCGCGTTGGGTGCTTTGTGCACTCTGCTTTCGTATTGAGCTCTTTATTGTTTAGGTTTTCGTCTTGGGTTTTTTTCTTTCTCACGAATGCTTGACTTTTTGTTCAGGTATTTAGCTTATTTCTTTTTTTCTTCCCCTTCTTTTCCCTGGGGGTTAGTTCCCTGTGGGGTTCAAGACGATCTCAGTCGTAGTTTAATTATTGATAATATTGACAGAATTAGTTCTGTTGCCATTGGAATTATAACTATAATTAATATATATATATATATATATATATATATATATATATATATATATAATGGCTAACCACTCGTAATCGAGGTTACCTGTCTATCAGCGACTAGCTAATCCCCTCTTTGCAGAAGCTTGCTCAGGCACACCTATGTTTATTCAACACCCACAGAGCCCATCTGTGGTTTGTACTGTAACTATGCTGAGCAGACTTTAGTTACAGTTTCTGGAAGAGAACGCGTTATCTAGCGTGAACAAGGTCAGAACGCTTAAATCTTTGGTTACGATAACTTGTGACTTTGAGCTAACACAACCATCGACTACTCCTCAAATTCATTCACATGGCTTTCGTCAACCCGTGGTATGGTTTTCAGACACTTTTCAAAGGTGCCACACGCTGAAATCGCCCCCTTCAGACTGATAACATCAAGAAGTCACCTTCCTTTTAAACCGACCATGGTGAGATTTGAACCCGGGCTTCCTTCATGGTCAGAAAGCGAACATTTTAACCACTGGGCTATATATATATATATATATATATATATATATATATATATTAGTACCAAAACTTTTGCTTTTTCAGTACTTTACTGATGGGCAGGCATTGTTGGCGAGCAGAGTTTTTTGTCAAAAAGTGCTTGGCATCAAGATAGGCCGTTAATAGAATTAACGAAATCAAGGAATGATTAATAGAATTGATGTAAATTATGAAACAACACTGCTCAATTAAGTGAAAAACCTCTACTCATTAATTATATATATATATGTGTGTGTGTGTGTGTGTGTGTGTGTGTGTGTGTGTGTGTGTGTGTGTGTGTAATTAGCTCTACAATATGTCTATACATGAATTATCGTCGAAAAATTTGATTATGCAACTGAATTGTAAAACCTTTATCCCGTTCCGCTTATATTGTCTGAGTCTAATACTCCTTGAATAATCATTAGAAAGAAAGAAAGCTTTTAGCCAAGTACCCATGTAACCAATAAGAAATAACTCATTACTAAGTATGGGAAATCAGGCTGAATAACTGATCAAATATGAAATCGCGTAGATTTTCGGATATTGTGTGTACTTACGAAACTTAAGTTTGTGAGATTAAAATTCCATATCAAAGGTTTTAAATTTATTTCATTTATTAAATAGCTGTTAGACGAACGTCCTCTTTGCCAGGTGTAAAAACGTTTATTCTGATTCACTATACATAATAACAGCCTCAGTTCGAAAAAAAAAACAGGAAGTGTGTCCAGTACAAAATGATCGCACCCGTGGAAGATCGATAATTTTTTTTGTAAGTTCAAGAAAAGCACTTTATCCACATCTTTACTGAGAAAAAAATGATGGAAGTAAAACAGCAGATATCACGTTAGGAGAACAACCGAGTAAAATTAAAGGTAAATTTTCGTTGTAAGTCCCGACGGCTTTTCCCCTTCAAATTTATCCAAAATAGCATTATCTCTGTGCAAATGTATATGCTGAACTCAAATCAAGTGTTAGTTATTGAAGAAACTTACCTTTTTTATCTAAATGTCCATTAAAAAAAAAACGAACTATATCTCACAATTTTTCTCTCCCGTAACTCTCACGAAGTCATGTAATTAACTGCAGAATGACGGACGGCGCATTTGAACGAATTTTGGCAAATTTTTTGTCTATTTTTCTTCATTTACTGATACTTCCGGGGATGTACTCCCTGAAATTAAATGCGCTATTGTATTTCTACGCTTATTACTTTCATGACAGGAAGTACATCGCCGGAAGTTTCAGTAAAGGAAGAAAATCGACCAAAATTCGACAGAAAATTCTGCCTACGTAGAACGACATTCTGCAGTTAATTACATGACTTCGTGAGAGTTATGGGAAAAAAAAAGTGCGATATATAGTTAGTTTTTTTTTATGGACTTTCAAAACAAAAAAGGTAAGTTTCTTCAATAACTAATTGTTCAGCATATACATTTGCACAGAAATAATGCTATTTTGGATAAATTTGAAGGGGGAAAAGCCGTCGGCACCTAAAACGAACATTTACCAAATTAAAATATTTTTCTTAAAAGCAAAAACATTTTTTTGCGAAAATACGGGATACTTCCCACATAATAGTGGTAGACATTAGTGGCAATGGCGTCTACATCTTTCTAGTGTCGTCTTCATGTTAGCTAATGTCTTACCATTATGTGGAGGGTATTTCTGCCGAACCCTGCAAAGGTAAGTGCTAGCAAAGGTAATGATTATTTATCGTGTGTAGCTAACCAATTAAATGCAAAGGGCGATGGGTAAATCGTCACCATTTTATATTTTTAATTTCGTGTATGCACGTTGTTTGCTTTTGATTTTGTCAACTGCACAGTATAGTAGGGTCAGTTGGGTCCCGTCTGTAAGAAAAAGAGAACCATAATGCAAGTCACTCTGCCAGAAAATTGGAAACAGCATGCTGTACTGCTTGGAATTCGCACCGGAAGCTCCAATATGAACATTTCTTAGTATTTGGGTGTCAATCTGAGAACAGTGCAGGGGATTCGGAAATAGGTGGATGGGTTTAATGATGATTACGAGGGTGTTTGGGGTGGTCATCTTTCCACAAGGGCTCAGATTCAACACGGAGACCTACATCAAGTGCCTTGAGGAGATAGTGCTACCCTGTGTGAAGAAGGTGGTTGCTGGAAGATCTTATGTCTGGCAACAGGACTCTGCACCATGCCACACAAGCATGGAAACCCAGTCATGACTATCAAACAATTTCTGCGACCACATCACCCCTTGCGTCTGGCCACTTATCTCGCTAGACTGCAACCACCCCCTTGATTACAATGTGTGGGGTGCAGTTGAGCGGGGAACGAAAAAGCTCCTTGCAACACCAAAAATGAAATGAAGGAAAGGATTATGACAGCATTCACCAACTTAAACAAGGAGACTTTCCAGAAGAGTTGCAGAAGATTCCGAAGTCGTCTGGAAGTCGTGGTTGAAGCCAATGGTGATTTTATTAAATAAATTTACTCTTTAGTATTAAAATATATGTTTGTGTAATTTTGGTAAATATATCTTAAAATGCTTGCGTAATTTAGATGACAATTCATCCATCTTATCCTGTAAATATATACAATAGTCTATATTTATGGAGCATCTAATGACGAATGAACTCATTAATCCTGAAACACTTTCGTGCGTATAATAATCAATGACATATATTTTTATTTGTTTTTATCAGGTTAATACCAGAATCTCCGAGATGGCTATTAGCAAGAGGATTTCAAGACAGAGCCCATCGAATCATGGGAATAATGGCCGACACAAACAAAAAAGTATGGAAAGATATCAAACCTCGCTATTGTAACGACAATAACGAAACGAGAACCGAGAACAGACTCACAAAATTATTAGCTCAGGAAAAATTCAAGGCTTTCCTTATCTTCTGTAATTGGTAAGTTTTCTTTGTTTTGTTTTGTTTTGTTTTATGTAAAAATAGGTACTTCCACTCCAGTTTCGATATCTAAATTTTAAATAGAATTTTTAAATATAAAAACTTTTTCTTTAAATTTTAATTTTAGTTTAATTGAAAGCTAAATGATTAAATTTACTATTTCTACTAAGCAAAAAAGTCTGGCGTATTTCAAACAAAAATTATACTCATTGGAACCTAAAATTTTAAGATTTTTTTTAATTTTCATTTTTTCGGCCATTTTTCAGCGATCAACACACTTGTAAACAAAAGTTAATTCTCGGTTTTAAAAATCTTGCAAAAATAAAATATACATCTCTCACTCGTTGCTTTTGGAAAATTAGCAAATGTAAAGTTAAATTAGTCTGATTTGAGTCAAATATTACGTTTTTTTTTTGTTTTTTTTTTATAAGCGTTTCACCCCGAGCAAGGCATGTCACTGCCACTACTGCGCAGGGGGCTACGTAGAGTGGAGAAAGGCTGATTAAATATAGGAAATGTCAGAGGGTGGGTGATAGGCGTGTAAGGATACTGAGAATGAGGGTTGGGTAGATGAGAGTGTTCTGAGAATAGTTGGGAGTTAGTGTGATAGGAGGTGTCTATTGACCCTACATTTAAACACCTGGAGATTGGAAAGCAGACTTGTGGAAGGGAGTTCCACAGTCGGGAAGCGCGAGAAAAGAAGCTGTTGGAGTAGAATTTACGGTTACATCTTATTTGTTTAACTGTAAAAGGGTGGGACCTAGTTGCTAATCTAGTATCTCGTGTAAATTCCTGCTTAGGCGGCACCAGTGATCTAAGCTCATCGGAGCAGAAGCCATAAAAGTACTTGTAGAAGAGGCACAGGGAAGCCACATCACGCCGGTGAGAGAGCGGCTGCAGCCGGTCTGCCAAGTCAGTATCAACCACGTTACAGATCCTCCTTTGTATTTTGTCAAGAAGCCCAAGGAGAGCAGAAGGGGCACCCGAACAGATATGGCAGCAATATTCAATACACGGGCGGATGGTAGATTTGTATATTTGCAGAATAGATTCAGGTGGGAAAAATTTCCTGGCCCTGCACAGGGAGCCGACTTTCATAGCAGCAGATTTGGCAATGGATTCAATATAGTCATTCCATTTGAGGTCCGCCGAGAGTGTAAGGCCAAGGAGGCGTAGTATTTTACTCTATGGCACGAAATTTAAAATAAAAGTATTTCTTAATCACAAAGGTCTGACTCGTTAACCTATCAAGAAGTGAATTTATTTATTTTTCTCTTATAATGTGTTTCTTCAGTTAGTAAGAGTACAGTTAGATAAAACAACAAATTATTTTTTATTGTCTCATATGACCCAATATTCTTCAACACTTATTTTATCAGCATTCAAATGGCATATATTCGGTTGTAGATTGTTTCATAATACTGTTATTTTACATGGGGTCTTCGGTGTAATAAATAAAAATTTGATTAAATAAGACGTTGACTGTCGTTGGAGCCGCGGCGAATTAACTGATCTACAGAATCGAATATTTCTTTTTAAAGTTAAGTGGAACTATGTCAGCTGGAAATGATTCTATTGTTAGCGTAAACGCAAGTTATTTATCAATGCTTGTCTTACTGATTTAACTGTTTCTTAAGCAGTTCTCTCTCAAAGTAAAATGATTGATTCTGTTGAATGAATTAAAATAATTGAACAATTTCACGTTATCTTGGAGATCTATGCATTTTCTAGGCCTGACTTTCTTTGTTAAAAAGCTAAGAGAAAATCGAACTTGCATCCGAATCGTTTTATTACTGTGTAGCGAATAAAAAATTAATTAAAATCAACTCTCTTCTTCACTTTTACAAAAAATTCACAACGATATGTGAAGTCCTGGTTTTTCCCAAATAGAAAAAGGACTGGCCATGTGCTTAAAGAAAAAGTCGAAACCAGATTTCGCATGTAGGTGTTAAACTGATTTTTGACCAATGGGAGCCACTTGCAAGACTTGAGGACTTCGCGAGCAAGTGCGAAAATATGAATACTATAAAAGGCTCTGGTCAGCTACAATCACAGGGGGTCAGATGGGAGTCGCGAGACAAACATCTAAAAATGTAACTTCATCTTCAAGCGACTCGGACATTGTCCTCTTTCTCCTTAAATCTTTCAACAATTATTACAACGAACAATTTCTTCAACTCTCGATACCCTTAATTCGACTTTATCATTGAATATGAATTCAACTCATAAATTCTTAATGTTTTTAATTGCACATTAACTTCTACAACTTGTGTTGTTCTTTCCTTTTAATAAATTTCTATTTTAACATTCAAAATGTATATTTTATTCTTACGCTATTCCACACAATTTCACATATTCCAACCTGCCGACAATCAACCTTCTAATGAAAACCTTCTGATGATAATTCTGCATAAATCCTGTAAGCTGTAGGGAGTTCGGTTAAGTCTGACACAAGGCCGAATCAAATAAACATTAACCAGCGCCCTAATAACTACAATTACAGCACAACGAGATATTCTTTCTTTTTTATCAAGACTTCCAGACATACGCTAAAGTTTGTTTTTTTTCTGTATCAGTTTGACCGTAAATGGCATATTTAAGTCATTAATATTTTAATTTCATCTTAAAGTTCTTTAGACAATTTTTTTTAAGTAGGTGCAACCTTCCCTGTGTAAACAAGGAATGGCTGCTAAGACTTAACGTGACCTGACTGTAGGTATTCTGCGTTTAATATATTACTAATAACTGTGTATTATTTTTTCCTTTATCTTTTTAGTCGTTAAGTACATTTGCTATTTTATTCCCCGGTCGAGTTTTAACGAGTGGGGGGGGGGGTGATATCTTCTAACGAGTGGGGAGTGATATCTTCTAACGAGTGGGGGGGGGTGATATCTTCTAACGAGTGGGGGGGGGGTGATATCTTCTAACGAGTGGGGGGGTGATATCTTCTAACGAGTGGTGGGTGATATCTTCTAAAGTCCCAATTTCTCTTTTTATTTTCTGGTCTTTCATCTTTTTTTCTCTTTTTTAAACTACATATTTTAAATATACGTTATATGCAGTTATTATATTAATATTAGTTTCGTCGTGTAAATGAGCCGTTACAACCCTCTGACCATGATAACCGAGCCGTTACAACCCTCTGACCATGATAACCGAGCCGTTACAACCCTCTGACCATGATAACCGAGCCGTTACAACCCTCTGACCATGATAACCGAGCCGTTACAACCCTCTGACCATGATAACCGAGCCGTTACAACCCTCTGACCATGATAACCGAGCCGTTACAACCCTCTGACCATGATAACCGAGCCGTTACAACCCTCTGACCATGATAACCGAGCTTGATTCTCACCATAGTTTGTTTGTAAAGAAGGTGAAATTGAAAAAGACCTCCAATCCATATTGGACTGGGCTAAGAAATGGCTAGTAAATTTTAATGCTTCTAAAACGAAGCTACTCTCAATTAACCATCATCGACAATCTCACCTACCTCCCATTAGCATGGACCAGGCCTGCCTCCCAGAGAGTAAAACACTACGCCTCTTTGGTCTCACACTTTCAGCGGACCTAAAATGGAATGACTATATCGAATCCGTTGCTAAATCCGCTGCTATGAAAGTCGGTTCTCTGTGCAGGGCCCGGAAGTTTTTTCCGTCTAAATCTATCCTGCACATATATAAATCTACCATCCCCCCGTGCATTGAATACTGCTGCCATATCTGGTCGGGTGCCCCTGCTGTTCTCCTCGGGCTTCTCGATAAGGTTCAGAGGAGGGTCTGTAATGTGATAGATACCGACTTGGCAGACCGCTTGCAGTCTCTCTCCCACCGGCGCGACGTGGCTTCCCTGTGTCTCTTCTATAAATACTTTCACGGCTTCTGCTCCGATGAATTTAGATCACTGGTGCCCCCTAAATACGAGATAATTGCGCGAGATACTAGATTAGCAACTAGATCCCACCCTTTTACAGTGAAACCGATAAAATGCAACCGCAACTTCTACTCCCACAGTTTCTTTCCTCGCACTTCCCGACTGTGGAATTCCCTTCCACATGATTGCTTCCCCGACAGCTACAATCTCCAGGAGTTTAAATGTAAGGTCAATAGACACCTCCTAACACACTAACCTGCTCCCTTTCCTCCTGACATTCCCTATGTCTAACATTCATTCCTCCTGACATTCCCTATGTCTAACCACTCTTTACCTTCCCCTATGTAGCCCCATGCGCAATAGTGGCAGTGGAATGCCTTGCTTGGGTGAGATGATTAAAAAAAAATTCTTTTTGGCAATGCCAGTACAGTTGGAAAGTACCTAAAAATATTTCACATATTTATAACACTGTTCGAGTTGATAGTCCACGGAGATGTTTACGGCATGATGTAATTTGATAAAGAATAAACTGAATTATTTTCTCAAAGTTATTGACAAGCAAACATTAAAAAGTGAAACTGATACAATGGTTACTTAGTTTTTGCTTCCGACTAACAACCTTTATCGTTCATCTCTAGTAGTTGCGTGGCCGATTGCTTAGAACCTTAGTGCATAAGGCAAGGTCGGGTTCTTGTGTACATTTTCCCTAGACGTGACTCTGCCCTTCGCCATAGACTCGTCTGGGTTCCTCTCCGCCTGAAGGCAGAAAGTCTGACAAGGTTGAGTTCGGGTGAAATTCTACGTATTCACCAGAAACCTCCCCCCTGAGGTGACACATTGTCCGTTTTTAACGTTGGAGTTCAGAGCCCTTAAGTTGACTGACTTGTTCTATATTCTCCTATGAAGTAGAGTAAATGTTAACAAGTTGGTCCTGGGCATGACGGTAAACTGCATCCGGCAGCAAGGCCTCTGATTGGGAGATTGAGAGGAACATGGAACCACCTCTTAATTGCTGTTTTTCCCAGGTCCACCCTAACCCGGAATGGTAGCACCTGTTAGGGTCCCAGTTATGGGCAAATAGTTAACACCCAAACTGGGATCAAAACACTATGAAAATATAAAAATACACTTTTATAGAAATATATAGATAAAAATACACCTTTATAGAAAAATATACATTTGAAGGAAAAATATTACCAACAATACATTTTTGAAGAACAAATTATTGCCATAATGCAGTTTTCAGAGAAAAAAATTCTCAGCAAAACATTTTTTAATACAAAACTAGAAAACATTTTCAGTTTTTTAAAATAAAAAAGAATAAAAACAAAAAATTTCATTAAAATCTTACTAAATCAACCTTCTCACTATAACCAAACATTAAAAACAATATATTAAAACTTTTTGGCATTAAATAACCCACAGAGGTTGATATGCCATTAAACAAAACTCAAACTCACAAACTCAACAAGAAGCTAGAAGAGAGTTCCACAAGCATGAGAAGAAAATATTGGCATAGAACTTACTGTTACTTTTTTATATACGAGTGCAATTTCACCAACTTTAACTGACTCATTTGCAAAGATGTCTCATTACACCGCTACGTTTAACCTAAACTTATTTATAAATGGAACTTTGTCTGGGTGTATGTCTGTGTGTCCGTTACCTATAGACTCCGAAACGGCTGAACCGATTTTCTTAAAAATTTACACAGTTGTACTATAAGTGTCTGAGAGTGTTCTTAGCTAGGTTTTGTGTTGAGGTACCCCCGATAAATATCGAAAATCGATAATAGAAAAAATCGGGTTAGAGAAGGAGTGGTCCTATTTTAATCAAATTTGATACACTCATAGACAAAGACATAAGAAACGATATTCAGAAGTTTCAAGGTTGCAGTTCATACAATAGTGCAGAAAGTTTGATATCGATACCAGGAAATCAAAATTTGACTTACATCTATTCATTTTTCTTTCAGTCTACGGTTTCGCTTTAACTGGAAACAACTATTTCTTTTTAGTCTTTCGTGCCAACGTCCAAAGAGTTTGAGCTCCAGGACCATGGATTAGTTTTAAAGCTTTCATTACACACGAGCAACGCCGGGCTATACTGCTAGTTTATAATAAAATAATGTTTCAAGACGTTTAACACACGGACACAACACCGCTGTTTAATAGGCCATATATTTGCGGGGGAAATGCGTTTTATTCTGTGCCTTAAACAAAGGAAAGGAATAAATAAAAAACATTTTGTCTGTCATTTATTTGTAATACCTGACTTACATAATGATAAATTGCATAAGGTCATGCCACTACATAGATATTGAATTAATTACTTTATTAAATGCCCAAATATATTTAAAACCTGATATATATATTTTAATGTTGACGGTAAATATGAATAATCCAACCAACACCACAAAGAAAATCTCCCACAGTCTTGTGGCTCTTCTGGAGAATGATAGCCACGAAGCTATTCTTGTAGCTGCATGTCGTATCGATGAATCTTACTTTAAGGTAGACTGTCGACAGTAATTTCTTCTTTTATGTGGCGCGTCCCTTCATGACGTAGGCGATCATGGCCCTTCACATATTCCTCCTCATCGTAGCTCTTAAGAAGATTTGTCTTTTTGTTGTTGCTCGCAAACCCTATTCTACCAGCCATTTACTATAGTTCACCATATATGTTACGCGTTCTTTTCCTTTGTCCATCTTACCGTCAGTCTGTCTTGTGAGTTTCAGATTTTCTAAGCCCTCCTTCCTCATTACATGTCCTAGAAATTTTGACTGTCTGTTCCTGATGTTATTTTTGTTTCTATTCTCTCCAAAGCCTTGTCGTCGCACAATTGTTCGGTCCAAGGTATCATCAGCATCTTTCTGTAGAACCCTATTTCTATTGCTTCAAATCTCTTATTCATCATTAAGGAGAGTGTCCAGCATTCGCTACCATACAGAGGTTGAATATCACGTAACAGTTCAATATGTTTTTCTTTGTTTCTAACGAATTTTTTGTCTTTTAATACTCTGCTTAGTTTCTGGAATGCGACTTTGACCATCCCAACAAGTCTTTGGATTTCAGTGTCGCATTTTTCATCGTCAATTAGAACGCTACCCAGATATTATAATTTTTGTACTTGTTTGATTTTAGTATCCCCGATTAGTTTGCTTTCCGTGTCTGCTATCAATACTGTGACAAAATATGGGTCGCAGTTTTCATCATCAATTATAACACTACCCAAATATTTTAATTTTTGTACCAACTTGATTTTAGTTTCCCCGATTTGTAATTTGCACTTTGGGCTCATGCTTTCGCTGATAACCATGCATTCTGTCTTCTTGTAGATTATATTTAGTCTTTTCCTATCGCTTTTCTTTGTTACCGTCTGCTTTGTATTTTTCTTTCCGTGTCTGCTATCAATACTGTGACAAAATATGACTGGGTAATAATTCTCAGTTTCAATTAAGTGTATGTGTAGGTCTTAAAGGCTATCACAATGCGTTTAGTAAAATAAAGGAAGGTAAAGAAGGTGTTGGGTATTACCTATTTATTATTCATTAATATTTCGAGATTAAAATCTCATCTTTAGAATGGTAGGGGAGCTTGTTTTCACGTCCACTTGTGGACTGTACCATTCAACGAATGGTCATTTTTCACTGCTACTGCTGTCGTTAATTGTAGTGAGTGTGTGTGCACGTGGGTATCTGTGTGTATGTGTGTGGTTTAAATATGTGTGATTTGACCGATAGTAGGGTTTGGCTTTTTTCGCATCTTTGTTAAAGTGATAGTAGGCGCCGTTTTACAATCTGATAATATGTCTGCTTTAATTTATGGTTTATATATGTGTGTGTTGTTAACCTATGAGGCATGTTTATTGCTACATTTTTTTCCCATCCGGTATTCGTTCTCGCGTGTGCGTGTGCGTGTCTTGTATGTGTGCTTATGTGCGTATACTTCTTGTATTTTCTTTCCTACTTCTGTGTTCATTTTATATGTATATACCTACATACCTTTTCCCGGTATTATCTGTGTGTGTGTGTGTGTGTGTGTGTGTGTGTGTGTGTGTGTGTAGATATGTTGCAATTAAATTCTTCCCGCTGAAAAATAAAAGACTACAACCAAAACTGAATAAGGAAATGTGTATCAATAAATTTCCGTGCGCTGTGATTTTTTTTTCTACAGCTTATTAGCGCTTTCTTACGTGCAAATACCATTGGGATATGTGTTAATCCCTCTCTTCCCTCCAGTTATGGGTTAAATAACAGGACAGATTGGGTTCTATAGCCTTGAATGGGAACCAGTCTACCGCAGAAAGTAATGGCAACCCACAGCGGGATAATCTTCTGCCCAGTCAGTCATGTCTCTTTCAAGAATGATCGCCCAGGCGTGAATCACGTATGGCCCGCACAAATTTATGGCCTCGGAAAGCAAGTAAAATGTGGATGCGGTGCAGTGGATATCGGCTCGAAACGAGAAATCGAGGGTCCGAGTTCGAAATCCAGTTGAATTCATTGCATTCACTTACGCGCAAATACCATTGGGATAGGTGTTAATCCCTCTCTTCCCTCCAGTTATAGATTAAATAACAGGACAGATTGGGTTCAATAGCCTTGGCTGGCAACCAGTCTAATGCAGAAAGTAATGGCAACCTACTGGGGGATAATCTTCTGCTCAGTCAGTCATGTTTCTTTCGAGACATGATCGCCCAAGCGTGTATCATGTATGGCACTTAAGTGACTGAATTTTCTCACAAAGAGGAGGCTTGAGACAACAAGGATGGGATTCTACAGAAGAATAATGAGAATACCGTAGAGTGGATATGAAAGAAAAAAAATCACACTCATAGAATCAGAAACAGAAAGTTCGGGGAAGTGTGTTTGGAGAATTGGACACTCATAAAACATATTGCAAGCAGGGAAGACGAAAGAAATTAGCAAATAACTCAATAAACCTATGCCAATTGATGGTAGAACCATGAATGAGAATGATAATAAAAAGGTCAATAATATAAAGAAAATGAAGCTGTGTGTAAAAACAAAGAGTTACGGTACATAAAATATCGAATAATTAAAGGAGATATACATGTCAAATATTGTGGTCCGAGCTGAAGAGTGAATGACTTCATAGAAAACTGTCAAGAATTCATTGTACCAGCTGTTTGCAGTGATAATGAAGAAACGAAGAAGCGGGTGATTAACTGGCCAATTAATTTATTAAGCAAGCAACGTTTGGGAGTAAGAAGCGTTGATACAAGTAATTAATTTACTAAACAAATGCGAATGAAATGCAGGGAACTTGAACGGAGTAAAAGTGAACTGAAAAGTTGTGAATTCTCGCATGTTCCCGTGACATCACGTTTCAGCACAATATTTGACTTATACCGGAGAGACAGATCTCTTTATGTTGTGGATTCCAGGTGAGGAACCACACAAAATAATGAACAACAAAAACAGATATGGAGATAGAAAAGTAGGTTATATTGAACGTAATATACAAACTTGAATGCAGGTTAGTAGATCCAGGAATACTATTAGTAAGAATTAAATATATACAAGTCTTGAAGTGAAGTCGTTGGAAATATTAAATCCGTGTATATTATTCTAGCTGAGTGGAGCTCAGAGCTAGTCTCACTTCTGATGCGGTTGTCTCTAAGTACGGTTTCTCTCGGTAACTTACATATCAGTTTTGGTACTCTCCGATAACTCGCACGATCTATACGATTACTCTCTAATGTGTATATGGCAGCTACTGTTCTCTCTATGGCAGGAGTATATGTACTCAGTCGAGTCCATTGTCATATACAAAGGGGAGATCCCACAACACTTTAATAATTGGATGAATTTATTAAACTAACAGAACTCATTTTTGAAACAATTTAGAAGACTTGCACGTGAAATTCCAAAACTTACCCCAGGTTCGAACTAAAACCGCTGGCACTGAAGTCTAAAAAACTACCATATGTCTTTTCTGTTCACTTCTTCTTCTTCTTCTTCTTCTTCTTCTTCTATGTGCCGTGTCCGTTCGGGACGTGGGCGGTCGTGGGATCCACATCTCCCTTTTACTTGTAGCTCTTAGCACCTTTTCTCTTATTTCTCCCAAACTCTGCTGTCATTCACTTTCTCAAGCCCATCAAGTATGTCACGTGTTGCTTTCTTCTGTCTCTCTTTTCCTCTATCTGTCCTGTGAGTATCAGATTTTGCAAGCCATCTTTCCTCATTACATTTCCTAGAAACTTCAGCTTCCTGGTGTTAAGTATAAGTTTCCTTTTCGTTTCCATCCTCTCCAAAACCTCGATGATGATTCACCTGTTCATTCCCTGGTATAATCAGCATCATTTTCTAGAATCTCTTCATTTACCTAACCTGAATAAATATCATTGTTATTAAATTTGGGTTCATGAAACAATTTGCTTTTTACCGTAGTTTTGTTCCTGAGAATATCAATGTATAGAGTGTTAAGGCTTTCAACTAGGAGGAGGAATATTCTTATATAAAACCTGCGATCACTTCTCTTTTTTTGGATTATTGCTTTTGACGCTTGACGTGTGGGTTCGACAAAGGGCGACGTCTTCTCCATTATAAACAAAAAACCGTCACATACATTGCTCGATATTGTGGGATTTTACTTAATGATGCACAGGTTGGATATATCCTAAGGGATAACTAACCCAATTGTTCAACGATGTTACTGATATAATGGCAATGCTCTGGAACTGTTTCAGATCAAATAGTGGATGATGATGATGATGATGATGATGATGTAACTCATGCATGAAGCATTTGTGGCAGACAATATACTTCATCGGCTAGGCAAAAAAAAATCGTTGTCAATCGCAATACCATTAAATGAAACTTGATTAAGGTCATACTCGATTATGTAGTGGGGGCTATAATGGCGGTGTGATAGCCAGTTCACCAGTTTTGTTGCGTAGTAAGTTTACCAACTACAGGATTACTGCTTGCTGAAAAGATCTTCTTTTTCCGTGTGCCCTGTCCTTTCTGGACGTAGGCGATCACAGCTTTCCACGTCTCCTTATCCCTGGTGGCTCTTAGTACGTTTTCTCCTGTTACACTACACAACCCCCGTTCTGTCATCCACCTACTCAGGCCCTTCAAATATGTTATCCGCTGCCTTCCTCTGTCTCTTTTTCCTTCTATCTGGTCTGTCAGTGTCAGGTTCTTCAAGCCCTCTTTTCTCATTGCATGCCCCAGGAACTTCAGTCGTCTCTTCCTGATGCTCACTATTAATTTTCTTTTCGTTGCCATTCTTTCTAACACCTCATCATTGCTCACATGCTCGGTCCATGATATTCGCATCATTTTCGCGATAAGATGTATATCTATGTGATAGATATTGTGTAGTGATAGTATTAGGGGCACAAGGGATGTTCTTTCCAACAGAAGTTAGGAAATTAATTACAAACAATATTATGAAATTAATAGTTTTATTGCTTTAGCAAAACTAAACAGAAACAACAAAAAACAGATAAATGAAAGTATGCATATAAAGAGATATCCTTATTCGTACGTATTGTATATGTAAAAGTCTTCCTGAAGATGTTGATTTACATTGGAGAATTTTCTTTTCTTTTTTCTTTTTCTTTTTTTTTTCTTTTTTTGGTTGTTTTTATTGGTTAAGTAGAGTTAGCACTTTAGGACAATGTTTCTCAACCAGTGTTCCCCGGGACCCTAGATCGGTAGGGGTTCTGCATAAAAAAAATTGATAAATATTTTAGGGTATATTTTAATGCAAATTTCGTCATTTTCCTCAAAGAGACAGGTATTAATAATTGTATATAATAGTTTTTAAGCAGGGGTTCCCTAGGGCATGAAAACTCTTTCAAGGATGAAATGTTTAAGAAACACTGCCTTAAGGAATCTCTATACTGTGTTATGTATAGTGCGATACGTTGTTCGCTGAGGACTAAGAAGACTCAGGGAGGGGAAACACTGCACGTCTAGCCGCTCTTGTGTGTAAATAAAGAGGTAAAAACGAGAGATAGAGAGAGAAAGAGAGTGAAACCTTGAGCTCTTCTGTTTATGCACTGATTCATACAACGACTAGCAGTATAGCCTGGCATTGCTCGGGTGTAATGAAAGATTTAAAACTAATCCATGGTCCAGGAGCTCAGACTCAGCCTAAAGAATATTTGTGTGAAGTTTGGTGAGAATCGGATAAAAATTGTAGATTTGTATACAGGCAGATAAACAGACGCACACACAAACATCTTGCCTTATATATATATATATATATATATATATATATATATATATATATATTATCGATTTTCTGCACTATTGTAAGAACTGCAACCTTGAAACTTCTGAATATCGTTTCTTATGTCTTTGTCTATGAGTGTATCAAATTTGATTAAAATCGGACCACTCCTTCTATAACCCGATTTTTTCGATTAACGATTTTCGATATTTATCGGGGGTACCTCGACACAAAACCTAGCTAAGAACACTCGCAGACGTTTATAGCACAACTGTGTGAATTTTTAAGAAAATCGGTTCAGCCGTTTCGGAGTCTATAAGTAACAGACACACAGACATACACCCAGACAAAGTTCCATTTATAAATAAGTTTATATTAGATTTAGATATCTAGTGATTGTTAACCGATATTATATTATCTCCTAAACAAGTGGAGCAATCCCACAGCCTTATGCCAAACAATGTTTCATAAATAACTATATCCACAGGTTTTTGATTAGTTCGTTGACCTTGACAGAATGCTTGAGTTAATTCTAAAGAGAAAACAAAAATCGCTTTGTCAACAATGCCTTATGATTCCAGTTAATGTATGGTTAGACAGTTGCCGAAATTTAGGCAAGTCGTATTTCAATCCTAGACTCCCATCCCGATCCAACCTTATCAGAAATATATAAAACAAATAAATAAACATAAAAAAGAGAAATGACAAATTGATAAACACGTGAAAGATAATTGCAATAAATAACTATGTGAATATTGGTTTGGCATACATTTGAAAATTCTCTTGACGCCTATTAGTCAAGAACTACACGATTAAGGTAACATTTACTCGACTAGCAAGTAGTTCTGATAAAACATCCGTTTGTAACTAGAGAACATTTGTTATATTATATAAG
Organism: Ascarosepion bandense; assembly: GCA_037127315.1. Classification (NCBI taxonomy): domain Eukaryota; kingdom Metazoa; phylum Mollusca; class Cephalopoda; order Sepiida; family Sepiidae; genus Ascarosepion; species Ascarosepion bandense. Next base: position 165,549 of record JBBBDQ010028960.1, read on the forward strand.
AACGATAAGGTAAACAAACTCTATAATGAATTAATCCTCAGCCTTCCTATTAAAATACTTGTTTCATAAAATTTTTATTTCGCTTATTCTGCAGATAATAACCTGCTTGCTTTATGAAGGTCGGCTGAAAAGTTCATAGTCTAACAAAGATGCTCCCATCGAACGTTACCAAATGAGGTCCATTTTTTTTAACGTTTAAGTCCTTGTGGTCCATGCATTTCTTTGATCGGTGTTGCAGTGCTTGGATCCCGTTGGTGAAATAAGCTGTTGATCGTGTAGGTTAGAAAAAATTACCAACAGCAGATATGACTGCGATACTGATTCCTAGTCAAGTTTTTTTGTTGTTTGTTTGTTTGTTTGTTTTTTGTTTGTTTTTTGTTTTGTTTTTTTGGGGTTTTTTTTTTCAATTTGGGGAACAGCCATATGGGGCCAAATCAGAAGAATAGGGAGGGTAATCGAGCTGTTCAGAATCACAGTCACACACAACAGCCATTGCGTCGCCGCTCGTTGTTGGCCTCAGCGTCCAGTTTTATCCTCTCTATTACAATAAAAACCGTTGTGCATTTATTTGTAGATAAATTTATATATATATATATATATATATATATATATATATATATATATCCTCTGTCACACTCATGAAAAGAAAGGGACAAAAGTGAGGTAGCGTCGGCTCAGTTCATTTTCTTTACTAGCGGTTATTAAACCAGTGATGAAAACTCTTGCCGCGTGTTTTCTCTTTAACTGTGATTTTTATTTTATTTATTTATTTTTTTCAATAATTATGTCGTCGAGTCGGGAAGAATATATTATGAATTTGAACACTCTTGGCTATTGGCGTGTGTTTACATTGTATATAATACGCTAAAATCTACCTTCTTCTACCCAGCGCCCATAGCTCAGAATCGCCGACTGATGACTACTCGGTCGGGTTTCATTCCTGGCTAAAAGCAATCGGATGTCTAACCGTACATAACTGATAAAGCGAAACAGATCTGTCTGCGGATGACTATTAATATATATATATATATATATATATATATATATATATATATAACCGTATGTAACTGCTACATCTGCGGATATATATATATATATATATATATATATATATATAAGCATGTTACGGAAACTAACGAAATTTAACGAAACTTGGTTATAAGCAACCGACAATTAGTAATGAATTATTTTGGACATTATTTTTACCGATACTCGTATTTAAGTAGATATTCTGTTTTTAATCAAACAGTATTTTATATTTATATCTACCGGCCTGATTATTTCACGATAAATTTTTATTACGAAAATGTGTGCTATCCAGCAGGATTCGAACCTGCGACTCCTATTTACATAGGGGAAGCTACCATTTGATCTGGTACTGTCTTAACCACTCAACCATGAATAGCCAAAATAATTAATTACAAATTGTCGGTTGCTTGTAACCAAGTTTCGTTAAATTTCGTTAATTTCCGTAACATGTTTACATTTGTTTGACATTACGATACATTACAGAGCAGATATGGTTTGTTTACGATAGATCGAAAATTGTGTTATATAAGCATGATAAAAACCTCGTCTGATCAAGAGACTATTCATGGTCGAGTGGTTAAGACAGTACCAGATCAAATGGTAGCTTCCCCTATGTAAATAGGGGTCGCAGGTTCGAATCCTGCAGGTTCGAATCCTAGCACACATTTTCGTCATAAAAATTTATCGTGAAATAATCAGGCCGGTAGATATAAATATAAAATACTGTTTAATTAAAAACAGAATATCTACTTAAATACGAGTATCGGTAAAAATAATGTCCAAAATAATTCATTACATATATATCCGCAGATGTAGCAGTTACATACGGTTATATATATATATATCTCCGCAGATGTTTCAGTTACATACGGTTATATATATATATATATATATATATACACGGTACTGTGCAAACGTATTAG
>JBBBDQ010028960.1:172500-302500 GCA_037127315.1 Ascarosepion bandense
TTAAACTCTTTACTACTGTTTCTCTTAGAACATTTCATATATACAATTTGATGTTATGCTGTTTGATAAAGAAATTTTCATTTATACACAAGAAACAGTTTTCTTCTTTCAACATTCTGATGATCTGGAGTAAATTGTGGTGAGTTCGGTTATGATTGACACAAGGCCAGTTTAATAAGCATGCTCGAGCTCCCTACTTAAGAAATGAGTACAACGAATCTGATTGAAATTGGAACTCGGCTATCCGCTTTTCAATTTCGAAACGTTATCCATTAAACTACCAGCACATCCAAGCACAGAGCGCCTGGTATTCCCAAGCGGTTACTTATCTAGATAGTGACCAGGCTCGATGTTGCTTAACTTCGGAGAACGGTGAAAAATAGGACGTGCAAAAAACGAAATATCAATTTTTTTTATTAATCGTACAATTACGATTAATAAAAATGGAAAATTTGTTTTTTCTTTTTTCTTTTGATTTTTTTGTTTTCTTTTGTTTTTGTCGATTAATGTTCATATTTCTTGCTTGAAGTCATTTACACATGGACGAAGATATTTCACTTCGATGTACGAAAATAATCTAGCAATTTCACATAAAATTGGTTTTCTTTGACATGAAAAAGTAATTAAAGTAATAAGAAAAATCAATGCAATGATGAACTGTTTACTCTGATGACCAGTGTGAAATATATGTGCGTTTATGTGTTGTATAGTGGAGGAATACGTACAATATAAGTAAGTAATATGCTTATTCTAGGTAGATACAGTAGTACACGTGTGTGTGGGGTGGCAACAACTAGTAAACTGAGTAGACAACGACCGTACTAGCCGTCAGCAGCCGACTTCCCCTGTCGCTACTCTATATTAGCCCTTTATATCTTGTGAACCGTATATCACATGTTCGAGCTACGTCACAACATTATGCGTGTATGAGTTTCTATGCGTGTATATATAAATTTTGAAAAACCAAATAAATACAAATATGGAAAGTACCACGGATTTGCATGTCATTTTTTCATCATCACATCTTGTCGTTGGGGAGGGGCTTACGCGGTTTAATGACTCTAGTACGGCCACCCTTGACGGCAAGGTCGAAGACGAGAACCGGGGCTAAACGCGACCAATCCCAAAGACTCCAACGTTGGAACAAGTGGATGGTAATTGTAACAGATCTCAACTGTTGAGCCAACGGATGAAGAAGGCTACGCATGACGGACATTCTACAGAAGGCGTCACTCGAAATTACAACCGAGTTAGCGGCAGTCAATTGCATGTCTCATTCCATACGGGAATTTTCTCAGCCCTTTCTTCGAATCTGATTTTCTTCTTTCACCTCCAACCAACTCTTGCAAAGTCAAACGGCTATAGGAAATGGATGATGGGAGCAGGTTTGGGTGAAACTGGAAGCTTCTAGTTATGAATCTGTACGTTGGTGACAAATCTGTGATGGTCACCCTCCTCATATTCAGTGACTACTTAGGGGTCCGGTGCTGCATTCGTGTGGGCAGACCTGTTTAGGATTACCGCTGTCCACCTCAATCGGGGAAGCTCCTGGAAAATGTGAAGTAAAAATCGGAAATTACTACCAGCGTCCGGCCGAGAAACCGCACCTAGCGGGCCAACCATCAAGCAGTCAAAACAACAAGAAACATGAGACTACCAATATGATTATTGGAACATGGAACTCTTCTTGACATTGTCAACACAGACAGACCAGAAAGACGCACAGCTCTAGTCTCAAAAGACCTGGCTACACTCAATGTTGCCAGGCTACACTCAATAGCAACCCTTAATAAAATACGACTTTCAGGAGAACGAAGTCTCGAAGAAACTGGTTCTGGCTGTACATTATTTTGGAAAAGCAAACATAAAAAGAGAGAAGAACGCAAGGAGTTGGTTTTGCTATTAAAAGCTCCATCATACAAGACCACCACATAAAACTTCCATCAATGAACGGATTATGACTCTTGTACTGCAAACTTTTTCTCACTGTATGATATAAGGAACTTATCTAGAACATCCTGATGTACTGCAATTTTAACCTGCCTTTTCAAGAATTAGATCTTTCCGACACCGGTGAAAGACATACAACACCAAACCATCACAGACTGAAGTAATCTTACTCTTTTCCACGAATTTGGCATCATATTTCTCGTGTGATTTTCTTCAGATGCAAGGGCCATGATCACCGACAAAAAATATAGAATCTTTATTCATCACTGAAAATAACCCGGTTCCATTGATCGGCAGACCAATTTTGATAATCACCGGCCCAGATTAAACGCTTCCGTTTCTAGTTAAATGTTAGTAGTGATTTTGAAATCCATATAAGTCTACTTGTGGGAATTTACCCGTCTCTCCACGGCGACATGATATGACACAAGGTCGAGTTTAATTGCAGGGAAACCGAGCACATACACCCAGGCCGGGGGCAAAAGTTACCCAGCCCCCATCGTTTGTGCTGGTATTGTTATTATTACCGCTCTCCACTCTCGAGCGTAATGTAGGGATACTGCCGTATCGTCCCTCCTGTGTGGCAGTGAATGCTTGAAAATCTCTTCCCGGATAAAGAGGAGACTTGAGGCAGGAGAAAGGAAGTTCTACTAGTTCTAGCTAGTTGCTACACTCAGTTAAAACACACCGTGGATTGAACATGCGAGCAACGACGTTTTAGAGAAAATTAAAACAAAAAAGAAACTTATATTTAACATCAGGGAGAGACAGTTGTAATTTAGAAGTCACATAATGAAGAAAGAGGGATTGGAAAATCTAATACTCACAAGCCGGATTGAGGAAAACAACAAGACTTATTTAGTGAGCTTCAATAAACTGATGTCGGAACAAGGTTTAGGAGAAACAACTAATGTAAAAAATTTAAGAGTGACAAAATTTTGGATATCACCGTCTTAAAGAGACACGGCACATAAAAGAAGATGCATTTTCGAACTGCTGCAGTCACCAGCGTTTTGAGGATCGATAAATGGGTCAGGCAACATGATTCTAGGCTTTGTAAATTCCATTGTAATTGCCAAATTGAGTGAAAATAAGGATAATATTCAGAAGACATTCAAATATCGAGTGCCAGAATTTGGTATTTTGAAGGACGTAGACAGTCATTACTGTTGGAACCACTTAGCAGATTTTCCAAATGAGATCCTAGACTTTACAGGAAATCCACATTGTCAAGATACGTATTCATTTCTCCACGACGAAACAGTCTCTCTTTGGCTTCCTAAGACGAGAAAAGGGGAAAAAAGAGATATTTATGTGCGTTGTAGTGCAGAGGATATCGACTTGGAACGAGAGATCAGGGCGCCGAGTTCGAATTCCAGTTGAATTCATTGCATTCACTTACGCACAAATACAGTTGGGCGAGGTATTAATCTGTATCTTTTCTCCAGTTATTGGTTAAATAACAAGACAGATTGGGTTCTATAGCTTTGGTCGGCAACCAGTTTACTGCAGAAAGTAATGGCAGCTTACTACGGGATAATCTTCTACCCAGTCAGTCATGTCTCTTTCGAGACATGATCGCCCAAGCGTGTATCACGTATGGCACTTAACTGACTGTCAAATGCAATCTTGTCGATGCGTAATTTTGAAAGTAAAAATTATTTACGTAACCTGTGTAGATATTGATAGGGTTTATTAAACAAATATGCAAAGATTTTTATTAATTATAATGATCTAAACTTATTTATAAATGGAACTTTGTCTCTGTGTGTGTGTGTGTGTGTGTGTGTGTGTGTGTGTGCACGATTTCAAAATACTTTTTGTCGCTAATCAAGTGGCCATTTTGTTTTTAATATGATTGTTGCTCGTAATATGACATTTTAATGCAGTGTATATACCGTAAAGTGTAAAATTGCCGCCATTTTTATTTTTAGTTTTGCGCACACATGTTATTTTTTATTTTGTTGACTGCATAGTATAGTAGGGTCAGTTGGGCATCTCTTTGTGAAAAAAAGAGCACCATGACACAATTCACTCGGACAGAAATTTGGAAACGACATGCTGTACTGCTTGAAATTTGCGGCGGAACAATATAAACAATGTTTGGGTGTCAATCTGATGACAATGCAGAGGATTTAGAAAGATTTGGATGAGTCTAATGGTGATTACGAAGGTGTTTGGAATGATCATTAGTGATGGCAACGTTATGGCTATTAATCTTCCCACAGGGCCTCAGACTCAACACGGAGGTCTGCATCAAGGGGCTAGAGTAGGTAGTGCTTCCCTGGCTCAAGAGAATAGCTACAGGCAAGAGGACTCTGCACCATGCCACACGGGCATGGAAACCCAGTCATGGCTGTGAGACAATTTCTCTGACTTCACCCAAATTTGTTGAAAATACTACCCTCAACACCCCACAAAAAAACATCGAACTGTATTCCAAAATATAATTTCTATAAAACCGCAACATAAAACACACATCACCGTAATCATGCCAACACAAAAATATATATGTACAAAAGCTGAGCATCATCTACCATATATCCAACTGTGAAAGCATAACAACATATCTTTATTACTTGAAAGCTCAGAAGAAAAATAAATTTCGGCATTTAATGATCCATAGAGGAATTGATGTGTTAAATGAACAAATCAATTAACAATTGACGTATGAGGTTGTTTCATGACTAATCTTAGTGTGAAAGGATTGATATAAAAAGAGTGGGATTTTTAGTATCAATTACGACCGAGTAGTGAGTTCGATCCTCACGGGTTGCTTCCTACTTTCGATCTCGTACCACGTCCAAGCTACGCTTAGTGACTCGCAATTTTGCCCAGTAAGCACTTCGACGTGGTGTAATTGTTAATCAATTGTTGGATCAATTGAGTTCGATCCTCACTAGATGCGCCATACTCCCGACCTTGTTTCACATTTAAGTTATTCTTAGTAAATCACTGTTGTTGCCAAGTAACATAAATTAAAAGAGTTAGGATTATATCAGAGGCACAAGAAGCCGCCATTCATGCGTTGTGGAGTGCTGGCAAGACTTCAAAGGAGACAACTGTCGAGGTCGGAGACTCTCAGTGTGTGGTCTCGAAGCTAACGTGACGAACTTGTTCAAAAACGATCCAGCTGTGATTTCGAAATCAAGACAGAAGCTAGGTGAATTTCAGATTCCATTGTTATATACAACTAGCAGTATAGCCCGGCGTTGCTCGGGTGTAATGAAAGCTTTAAAACTAATCCATGGTCCTGGAGCTCAGACTCTTTGGATGTTGGCAAGAAAGACTAAAAAGCAATAGTTGTTTCCAGTTAAAGCGAAACCGTACACTGAAAGAAAAATGAATGGATGTAAGTCAAAATTTGATTTCCTGGTATAGATATCAAATGTTTTTTCGTTGTAAACTGAATTTTGAAGGCTAAATAAGTCCTCTGAGTAAATGGTATCATGGCTGAGACTGAGAACTACAATTATGCCTACTTAGAGCCAAACCTAAAGCAAAAACTAAAATAAAAGGGCTGAAAAAATACAGACATACGGGCAGATAAACAGGTACACACACAAATATCTTGCCTTATATATATATATATATATATATATATATATATGTGTGTGTGTGTGTGTGTGTGTGTGTGTGTGTGTGTGTGTGTGTGTGTGATACGATAACTAGGCGTATATTAAGGTGCTTTGTAAAATATGTATTTTATTATAATAGATTAAAATAGAAAATGGTTAAGAATAGAAAATAGTTTAAAAACATATTTAACAAAAGTGAAAAAGAAGAGGAAAAAATAAATAAATAAACGCTTTTTCTTTTATGAGGAAAATTGTGGAAGAGACAAGGGTATCAGATTCCTTTTTTAAATCCTACCACTCTTCCGGTAAATATTTGACTCAGTGATTTAATGTGATAAAGAGATAAAGTTCAGGAAATATAGTTCGGGAGGTGGGTTTTTGAATGACCAGGTCAAAGGCTGTCTTTTACTGTATCTTGACCACACATTAAGAATTTTCCGGCGGAAGCTTTATTAAGATAAAAAGATAAAAAAAATCAAAAGAAGGAAAATTTAAGTACCTTGAAATTACGGACTTACAGTCGCCAATGCTTATCTTTTAGTTTTATTTTAGCCTGGGGGTCTTTAGTCACTTCCGGATTGTTTTAAATAAATACAGGTGATTTTTCCGAGCCGATCAGTAGAGTAGAGTGAGAGAGTCAGTTAAGTTAGTCAGTCAGTTGAGTAAAGTGAACCTCCGTTCGTCTTGAGTCGGTCGGTTCGGATTTGATCTCCATTAATTAGCGTTAGAGCTGAACGTCACATTGCCTGCCCCCAACCGAAAAGACTAACTCTAAACGAAATAAAGCATCGTTTCAACTCATCCAAGTTGTGGAAGTTCGTTCCTTATAGTTTAATCTTGTACCCCCAGCTTGGGGCTCCGATATTTTCAACAAACTCCCGGCAAACATCACAGCGTGGAGAACGGCCGCCGGAGAAATTGTTCGGAACGATCCGTTGGGGTGTTACATATATATATAGAGAGAGAGAGATTTTCTGCACTATTGTAAGAACTGCAACCTTGAAACTTCTGAACATTGTTTCTTATGTCTTTGTCTATGAGTGTATCAAATTTGATTATAATCGGACCACTCCTTCTATAACCTGATTTTTTCGATTATCGATTTTCGATATTTATCGGGGGTACCTGGACACAAAACCTAGCTAAGGACACTCGCAGACGCTTATAGTACAACTGTGTAAATTTTCAAGAAAATCGGTTCAGCCGTTTCAGAGTCTATAGGTAACGGGCCCACACACAGGCACACACACACACACACACACACACACACACACACACACACACACACACACACACAAAGTTCCATTTATAAAATAAGTTTAGATAGGGCTTATCGTTACATTAATGCTAATCGAAGATTCTCGAATGATCTTCTATCAGATTCCAATTCATTATTACCTTTGGATTACCACGCCGTATTAAGAAAAATAGTGAAGCTCTGTCGCCATATTTTGAAATTCAGATGTTCTTTACTCTTAGCCTGGTTTCTACCAAAGGCTAGAGGGCCCAGTTTACCTTGAGATGTAACCCACAACAGGAGAGAGAAGAAATGGATTCATGCCTTTCCCAAGGGAATTTGTGAAGACCAAGTGAATGCAAAAGACTATGCTGGAATATGAACTCGGCTTTGATATAGTGAGAAACCGTATAGGTTCTCACAGATTTGGTTTTCATGATTACTGGCAGGTGCGTAAGAGTGCATTAAATGTAAGTTCTTAAAACTTCCTTTCTTCAACAAAATTGAAGTGCCATTTGCTGATAAAGCAGAAGGCATCGCTCAAAATTATCTTCCAACTCTACTCCTGATTCATCGGGTGTAACTTTACCTGATTTTCTACTTAGAACCGAATCTTTACTGTGTCATATACACTACCCGCCATAATTATTAGGCCACCCTAGTGTTTAAAAAAAAATGTATTTCATAATATTTTTTAGTATTTATTGCCAACGAGGTTGATTGTAAATGAAAATAGAATCGTTCCTTTGTTAATACTGCACAATAACATGTGCATCAAATGAATTTATAAATATTTAATAATTACCTATATTGCAGTTTCATCAATGAAAGAATGAAGAAAATTTAAGGTGATTCGGACAAGTTCATCTTTGCTTCCTTGCCTTGTAAACTTTTGCAAAGTAATAATAACAAAAGAACCATTTTATTTTCATTTAGAATGATCGACTCGGCAATAAATACTAAAAATAGTATAAAATATATCATTACTTTAAAAAAACTCTTTTCTTCTTCTTCTATGTGCCCTGTCCATTCAGGATGTAGGCGATCATGGTTCTCCATGTCTCCCTCTCCCTTGTGGCTCTTAGTATGTTTGCTCCTGTTGCTCCTGGTAATCCCCGTTCCGTCATCCACCTGATCAGACCCTGCAAATATGTTATCCGCTGCCTTCGTCTGTCTCTCCTTCCTTCTATCTGACCAGTCAGTATAAGGTTCTCCAGGCTCTCCTTCCTCATTGCGTGTCCCAGTAACTTCAGTTGTCTCTTCCTGATGCTCAGCATCAATTTCCTTTTGTTTCCATTCTTTCCAACACCTCATCGTTGCTTGCATGATCAGTCCACGATATCCGTAGCATCCTTCTGTAGAACCACATTTCGGCCGCCTCCAGTTTTGTCCTCATTTTCGATGATATTGTCCAGCATTCACTGCCGTATTGAAGAACTAACATCACATAGAATTCCGGACCTCTTTGTTTCTCTTGAGATTTTCCTGTGTGTTAGTATTTTGCTCATCTTCTGGAACGTGTCCTTTGCCATGCCAATTCGCCTTCGGATCTCCGTGTCGCACTTTCCATATTCTGTTAGAACACTTCCTAGGTACTTAAATTTTTGTACTTGCTTGATTCTGTTATCTCCCACTGTATTTGGCATTTTGGGTTGTACCTTTTGCTGATGACCATGCACTCAGTTTTCTTAAAGTATATTTTTAGTCCTTTTTGTCACTCTCCACTGCTATTTTCTGTATGAGGTCTTGTAGTTTCCTTTCCGTGTCCGCAATCAGCACTGTATCGTCCGCATACCTTATGTTGTTCAGGTTGTGGCCTCCAATAACAAATCCTGGCGTGTCATCTAGGGTCCTCAAAATATTCTCGCTGTATAGGTTGAACAAATCCGGTGAAAAGACACATCCTTGTCTTACGCCTTTTTCTTTCTTTGTGTATCTACTGAGATCGTTACCTGTCCGTATTCAGGCCGTTTGCTGCCAGTAGAGATTCTTGATTATTCTTATGTCTTTCCCGAAAATGTCGAGGCTGCCTAGCATCTCCATCAATTCTTTGTGTCGTATTTTGTCGAATGCTTTTGTCGAATGTCAATGAAGCATAGGTACAAGTCTTTCTTCATTTGTAATGCCCTTTCAGAGAGCATCCTAATCATGAATGTGGCATTCCTTGTTCCAGTGTCTTTGACGAACCCGCACTGTTCCTGCCCTATCTCTGGCCTGATTCTGCTTCTCGCTCTATTCATCAGGATTCTGACGATCAGTTTTGTAATGTGACTCATTAAGCTGACAGTTCTGTGTAGTTCGCACTCGTTTGCACCAGGTTTCTTCGGCAGTGCTATAAATATCGACTTGCATAGGTCGTCTGGTATTATTCCGCTGCTATAAATTCCGTTTATTATGTCGGTAATTTTTTCTATGCCATATTCTTCTAAGTCTGTCAGCAGCTCTATCACTATGCCGTCTGGGCCAGGTGCTTTGTTTCTGTTCATTTTGGTCATTGCAGCTTCCACTTGGAATTTTAGTATTTCTCGTCCATCCATCTCCTTGTGTATTCTCGGTTGTTCTCTCTTGTCGCAAAAAAGATCCTTTATATATTCTTCCCATCGCTGGAGTACTTCCTCTTTCTCTAATATGATTGTTCTTTCCTTGGATTTTATGCATCCTTTTGAGGAGCAGGTTTTTTGTCCTGTCAGTTCTCTTATCTCTTTATGCATCTCTGCTTTGTTGTTCCTGCTCAGTCTCTCTACTTCTGCGCATTTGTTGTTGAGCCATTCCTCTTTGGCTTGTCTGCATTTGTTCCTTATCTCCCTGTGAAGTTTCTTGTACTCTGCTCCGTGTCTTGGCCTTATTTTTGTCTCCTTTGCATCATGTGGAGGATCTCTTCGGTCATCCACTCGTTTTTTCTTCTGCGTCTGATTTCCTTTGGGGCTATGTTGTTCGCTGAGGTCACCATCACTTCTTTTAGTGAATCCCATTTTGAGTACCTTTTCCAATTTGTTCTTCATATTTCTTTCTCACGCTGTTATTGTCTGCTTCTGCAGGGTGAGATCTTCCTCTAGTGTGTCGTATTGCAGCCTTGGTGATGTGCTGGGCTTCTTCAGTCTTCGGAGTTTCACTTTTATTTTGCAGATGACTGGGACGTGGTCACTTCCGCAGTCGGCACCTGGGTATGTTTTGCATTGGACTACTGCGTTCCTGAATCTCTTGTTTATAGTTATATAGTCTATTTCGTTCTTCGTGTCGCCTCCTGGACTTCTCCATGTCCATAAACGTCGTGGGTGTTCTTGGAACCAGGTGTTAGTAATAACCTGGTAATTGGCTGAGCACCATTGGATCCATTTTTCTCCTCTTTCGTTGCGCTCTCCTAGTCCGATGTTACCGTTCGTGCCTCCTTCTCTATCTTTACCTACCTTGGCATTTAAGTCCCCCGTTATTATCCTAATTTCTTGGTTTTTTGCACTGAGCCTTGGCACTGTCCAGTATTGAATAGAAAGATTCTATTTCGTCCTCCGAGCTTTGAGTTGTCAGCGCATAAACTACTATAATAGCTATATTGAAGGGCCTTCCCCGCAGTTTAACCAAGAGGACTCTCTCTGACAGTTGCCAGTATCCAAGTACACATCGCTTCACTTGTTTGTTTAGTATTAAAGTGACTCCTTTTTCGTTTTTTTTTTACCTCCTGCATATATTATTCTGTGGGTATCGTTACTGAAATCTCCGTTATTGGGCCATCTTGTTTCACATATGCCTATGATGTTGATATTCAGTCTGTTCATCTCCTGCTTGACATTCTCCAGTTGTCCACAGTTGAGTGTTCTGACGTTCCATGTTCCGATAGTAATTTTGTCTTTGATTCGCACAGTTGCCTAATAATTATGGTCGGTAGTGTACATATATTACAGCCCATATTTTCTGGTGTCACTTTCAAACTAGATCCTCATCAGACATAAAGAAATGTGCACCAAAACTGGTTCCCCCTTCCCTAAATTCTACAACAAATTCATTGTTGTTTCTGGTTTTCCATTTCGTTAGAAATTCTCTTTTGTAGTTCTTGTTTTAAAAACTCTGGTGAACCGTCCAATCCTTTGAATTATCGACCTATTAGTCTTGGTTAATCTTCTCATTTTGTATGGTCTTCTTTCAGACAAGCAGTATGGCTTTGGATGCATTACTAGTTTTTATTGAGAGTGTCTTTCCATCTTTAGATAAGGATGACCAAGGTCGGCTGTGGCATTTAGCATCTCATATTGTATGGTCTTCTTTCAGACAAGCAGTATGGCTTTTGATGCATTACAAGTTTTTATTGAGAGTGTCTTTCCATCTTTAGATAAGGATGAACAAGGTCGGCTGTGGCTTTTAGCATCTCATTTTGTATGGTCTTCTTTCAGACAAGCAGTATGGCTTTTGATGCATTACCAGTTTTTATTGAGAGTGTCTTTCCATCATTAGATAAGGATGAACAAGGTCGGCTGCGGCTTTAAACATCTCATTTTGTATGGTCTTCTTTCAGACATGCAGTATGGCTTTTGATGCATTACTGGTTTTTATTGAGAGTGTCTTTCCATCTTTAGATAAGGATGACTAAGGTCGGCTGTGGCTTTAAACATTTCATTTTGTATGGTCTTCTTTCAGACAAGCAGTATGGCTTTTGATGCATTACTAGTTTTTATTGAGAGTGTCTTTCAATCATTAGATAAGGATGACTGACGTCGGCTGTGGCTTTTAGCATCTCATTTTGTATGGCCTTCTTTCAGACATGCAGTATGGCTTTTGATGCATTACTGGTTTTATTGAGAGTGTCTTTCAATCTTTAGATAAGGATGACTGACGTCGGCTGTGGCTTTAAACATTTCATTTTGTATGGTCTTTCAGACAAGCAGTATGGCTTTTGATATATTACTGGTTTTTATTGAGAGTGTCTTTCCATCTTTAGATGAGGATGACTAAGGTCGGCTGTGGCTTTAAAAATTTCATTTTGTATGGTCTTCTTTCAGACAAGCAGTATGGCTTTTGATGCATTACTGGTTTTTATTGAGAGTGTCTTTCCATCTTTAGATAAGGATGACCAAGGTCGGCTGTGGCTTTTAGCATCTCATATTCTATGGTCTTCTTTCAGACAAGCAGTATGGCTTTTGATGCATTACTGGTTTTTATTGAGAGTGTCTTTCCATTTTTAGATAAGGATGACCAAGGTCGGCTGTGGTTTTTAGCATTTCATTTTGTATGGTCATCTTTCAGACAAGCAGTATGGCTTTTGAGGCATTACTGGTTTTTATTGAGAGTGTCTTGACATCTTTATATATGGATGACTAAGGTCGGCTGTGGCTATTAGCATCTCATTTTGTATGGTTTTCTTTCAGACAAGCAGTATGGCTTTTGATGCATTACTGGTTTTTATTGAGAGTGTCTTTCAATCTTTAGACAAGGATGACTGACGTCGGTTGTGGCTTTAAAAATTTCATTTTGTATGGTCTTCTTTCAGACAAGCAGTATGGCTTTTGATATATTACTGGTTTTTATTGAGAGTGTCTCTCCATCATTAGATAAGGATGACTAAGGTCGGCTGTGGCTTTAAACCTTTCATTTTGTATGGTCTTCTTTCAGAAAAGCAGTATGGCTTTTGATGCATTACTGGTTTTTATTGAGAGTGTCTTTCAATCATTAGATAAGGATGACTGACGTCGGCTGTGGCTTTTAGCATCTCATTTTGTATGGTCTTCTTTCAGAAATGCAGTATGGCTTTTGATGCATTACTAGTTATTATTGAGAGTGTCTTTCCTTCTTTAGATAAGGATGACTAAGGTCGGCTGTGGCCTTAAGCATCTCATTTTGTTTGGCCTTCTTTCAGACAAGCAGTATGGCTTTTGATGCATTACTGGTTTTTATTGAGAGTTTCTTTCAATCTTTAGATAAGGATGACTGACGTCGGCTGTGGCTTTTAGCATCTCATTTTGTATGGCCTTCTTTCAGACAAGCAGTATGGCTTTTGATGCATTACTGGTTTTTATTGAGAGTGTCTTTCCATTTTTGAATAAGGATGACTAAGGTCGGCTGTGGCTTTAAGCATCTCATTTTGTATGGTCTTCTTTCAGACAAGCAGTATGGCTTTTGATGCATTAATAGTTTTATTTGAGAGTGTCTTTCCATTTTTGAATAAGGATGACTAAGGTCGGCTGTGGCTTTAAGCATCTCATTTTGTATGGCCTTCTTTCAGACAAGCAGTATGGCTTTTGATGCATTACTGGTTTTTATTGAGAGTGTCTTTCCATTTTTGAATAAGGATGACTAAGGTCGGCTGTGGCCTTAAGCATCTCATTTTGTTTGGCCTTCTTTCAGACAAGCAGTATGGCTTTTGATGCATTACTGGTTTTTATTGAGAGTTTCTTTCAATCTTTTGATAAGGATGACTGACGTCGGCTGTGGCTTTAAGCATCTCATTTTGTATGGCCTTCTTTCAGACAAGCAGTATGGCTTTTGATGCATTACTGGTTTTTATTGAGAGTGTCTTTCCATTTTTGAATAAGGATGACTAAGGTCGGCTGTGGCTTTAAGCATCTCATTTTGTTTGGCCTTCTTTCAGACAAGCAGTATGGCTTTTGATGCATTAATAGTTTTATTTGAGAGTGTCTTTCCATCTTTAGATACGGATGTCTGACGTCGGCTGTGGCTTTTAGCATTTCATTTTGTATGGTCTTCTTTCAGACAAGCAGTATGGCTTTTGATGCATTACTACTTTTTATTGAGAGTGTCTTTCCATTTTTGAATAAGGATGACTAAGGTCGGCTGTGGCTTTAAGCATCTCATTTTGTTTGGCCTTCTTTCAGACAAGCAGTATGGCTTTTGATGCATTAATAGTTTTATTTGAGAGTGTCTTTCCATCTTTAGATACGGATGTCTGACGTCGGCTGTGGCTTCTGGCATTTCATTTTGTATGGTCTTCTTTCAGACAAGCAGTATGGCTTTTGATGCATTACTGGTTTTTATTGAGAGTGTCTTTCCATCTTTATATATGGATGACTAAGGTCGGCTGTGGTTTTAGCATCTCATTTTGTATGGTCTTCTTTCAGACAAGCAGTATGGCTTTTGATGCATTACTGGTTTTTATTGAGAGTGGCTTTCAATCTTTAGATAAGTATGACCAAGGTCGGCTGTGGCTTTTAGCATCTCATTTTGTATGGTTTTCTTTCAGACAAGCAGTATGGATTTTGATGCATTACTGGTTTTTATTGAGAGTGTCTTTCAATCTTTAGATAAGGATGACTGACGTCGGCTGTGGCTTTAAACATTTCATTTTGTATGATCTTCTTTCAGACAAGCAGTATGGCTTTTGATATATTACTGGTTTTTATTGAGACTGTCTCTCCATCTTTAGATAAGGATGACCAAGATCGGCTGTGGCTTTTAGCATCTAATTTAGTATGGCCTACTTTCAGAAAAACAGTATGGCTTTTGATGCATTACTGGTTTTTATTGAGAGTGTCTTTCAATCTTTAGATACGGATGACCAAGGTCGGCTGTGACTTTAAGCATTTCATTTTGTTTGGCCTTTTTTCAGACAAGCAGTATGGCTTTTGATGCATTACTGGTTTTTATTGAGAGTGTCTTTCCATCTTTAGATAAGGATGACTGACGTCGGCTGTGGCTTTTAGCATCTCATTTTGTATGGCCTTCTTTCAGACATGCAGTATGGCTTTTGATGCATTACTGGTTTTATTGAGAGTGTCTTTCAATCTTTAGATAAGGATGACTGACGTCGGCTGTGGCTTTAAACATTTCAATTTGTATGGTCTTCTTTCAGACAAGCAGTATGGCTTTTGATATATTACTGGTTTTTATTGAGAGTGTCTTTCCACCTTTAGATAAGGATGACTAAGGTCGGCTGTGGCTTTAAACATTTCATTTTGTATGGTCTTCTTTCAGACAAGCAGTATGGCTTTTGATGCATTACTGGTTTTTATTGAGAGTGTCTTTCCATCTTTAGATAAGGATGACCAAGGTCGGCTGTGGCTTTTAGCATCTCATTTTATATGGTCTTCTTTCAGACAAGCAGTATGGCTTTTGATGCATTACTGGTTTTTATTGAGAGTGTCTTTCCTTCTTTAGATAAGGATGACTAAGGTCGGCTGTGGCCTTAAGCATCTCATTTTGTTTGGCCTTCGTTCAGACAAGCAGTATTGCTTTTGATGCATTACTGGTTTTTATTGAGAGTGTCTTTCAATATTTAGATAAGGATGACCAAGGTCGGCTGTGGCTTGTAGCATCTCATTTTGTATGGTCTTCTTTCAGACAAGCAGTATGGCTTTTGATGCATTACTGGATTTATTGAGAGTTCTTTCAATCTTTAGATAAGGATGACTGACGTCGGCTGTGGCTTTTAGCATCTCATTTTGTATGGCCTTCTTTCACACAAGCAATATGGCTTTTGATGCATCATTGGTTTTTATTGAGAGTGTATTTCCATTTTTGAATAAGGATGACTAAGGTCGGCTGTGGCTTTAAGCATCTCATTTTGTATGGTCTTCTTTCAGACAAGCAGTATGGCTTTTGATGCATTACTGGTTTTTATTGAGAGTGTCTTTCCATCTTTACTTACGGATGACCAAGGTCGGCTGTGGCTTTTAGCATCTCATTTTGTATGGTCTTCTTTCAGACAAGCAGCATGGCTTTTGATGCATTACTACTTTTTATTGAGAGTGTCTTTCAATTTTTGAATAAGGATGACTAAGGTCGGCTGTGGCTTTAAGCATCTCATTTTGTTTGGCCTTCTTTCAGACAAGCAGTATGGCTTTTGATGCATTAATAGTTTTTATTGAGAGTGTCTTTCCATCTTTAGATAAGGATGACTGACGTCGGCTGTGGCTTTTAGCATCTCATTTTGTATGGTCTTCTTTCAGACAAGCAGTATGGCTTTTGATGCATTACTGGTTTTTATTGAGAGTGTCTTTCCATCTTTATATATGGATGACTAAGGTCGGCTGTGGTTTTAGCATCTCATTTTGTATGGTCTTCTTTCAGACAAGCAGTATGGCTTTTGATGCATTACTGGTTTTTATTGAGAGTGGCTTTCAAACTTTAGATAAGTATGACCAAGGTCGGCTGTGGCTTTAGCATCTCATTTTGTATGGTTTTCTTTCAGACAAGCAGTATGGATTTTGATGCATTACTGGTTTTTATTGAGAGTGACGTTCAATCTTTAGATAAGGATGACTGACGTCGGCTGTGGCTTTTAGCATCTCATTTTGTATGGTCTTCTTTCAGACAAGCAGTATGGCTTTTGATGCATTACTGGTTTTTATTGAGAGTGTCTTTCCATCTTTATATATGGATGACTAAGGTCGGCTGTGGCTTTTAGCATCTCATTTTGTATGGTCTTCTTTCAGACAAGTAGTATGGCTTTTGATGCATTACTGGTTTTTATTGAGAGTGTCTTTCAATCTTTAGATAAGTATGACCAAGGTCGGCTGTGGCTTTTAGCATCTCATTTTGTATGGTTTTCTTTCAGACAAGCAGTATGGATTTTGATGCATTACTGGTTTTTATTGAGAGTGTCTTTCAATCTTTAGATAAGGATGACTGACGTCGGCTGTGGCTTTTAGCATCTCATTTTGTATGGTCTTCTTTCAGACAAGCAGTATGGCTTTTGATGCATTACTGGTTCTTATTGAGAGTGTCTTTCCATCTTTATATATGGATGACTAAGGTCGGCTGTGGCTTTTAGCATCTCATTTTGTATGGTCTTCTTTCAGACAAGTAGTATGGCTTTTGATGCATTACTGGTTTTTATTGAGAGTGTCTTTCAATCTTTAGATAAGGATGACTGACGTCGGCTGTGGCTTTAAACATTTCATTTTGTATGATCTTCTTTCAGACAAGCAGTATGGCTTTTGATATATTACTGGTTTTTATTGCGACTGTCTCTCCATCTTTAGATAAGGATGACCAAGATCGGCTGTGGCTTTTAGCATCTAATTTTGTATGGCCTTATTTCAGACAAACAGTATGGCTTTTGATGCATTACTGGTTTTTATTGAGAGTGTCTTTCAATCTTTAGATACGGATGACCAAGGTCGGCTGTGGCTTTAAGCATTTCATTTTGTTTGGCCTTTTTTCAGACAAGCAGTATAGCTTTTGATGCATTACTGGTTTTTATTGAGAGTGTCTTTCCATCTTTAGATAAGGATGACTGACGTCGGCTGTGGCTTTTAGCATCTCATTTTGTATGGCCTTCTTTCAGACAAGCAGTATGGCTTTTGATGCATTACTGGTTTTTATTGAGAGTGTCTTTCCATTTTTGAATAAGGATGACTAAGGTCGGCTGTGGCTTTAAGCATCTCATTTTGTATGGTCTTCTTTCAGACAAGCAGTATGGCTTTTGATGCATTACTGGTTTTTATTGAGAGTGTCTTTCCATCTTTACTTACGGATGACCAAGGTCGGCTGTGGCTTTTAGCATCTCATTTTGTATGGTCTTCTTTCAGACAAGCAGCATGGCTTTTGATGCATTACTACTTTTTATTGAGAGTGTCTTTCCATTTTTGAATAAGGATGACTAAGGTCGGCTGTGGCTTTAAGCATCTCATTTTGTTTGGCCTTCTTTCAGACAAGCAGTATGGCTTTTGATGCATTAATAGTTTTATTTGAGAGTGTCTTTCCATCTTTAGATACGGATGTCTGACGTCGGCTGTGGCTTTTAGCATTTCATTTTGTATGGTCTTCTTTCAGACAAGCAGAATGGCTTTTGATGCATTACTGGTTTTTATTGAGAGTGTCTTTCCATCTTTATATATGGATGACTAAGGTCGGCTGTGGTTTTAGCATCTCATTTTGTATGGTCTTCTTTCAGACAAGCAGTATGGCTTTTGATGCATTACTGGTTTTTATTGAGAGTGGCTTTCAATCTTTAGATAAGTATGACCAAGGTCGGCTGTGGCTTTTAGCATCTCATTTTGTATGGTTTTCTTTCAGACAAGCAGTATGGATTTTGATGCATTACTGGTTTTTATTGAGAGTGTCTTTCAATCTTTAGATAAGGATGACTGACGTCGGCTGTGGCTTTAAACATTTCATTTTGTATGATCTTCTTTCAGACAAGCAGTATGGCTATTGATATATTACTGGTTTTTATTGAGACTGTCTCTCCATCTTTAGATAAGGATGACCAAGATCGGCTGTGGCTTTCAGCATCTAATTTAGTATGGCCTACTTTCAGAAAAACAGTATGGCTTTTGATGCATTACTGGTTTTTATTGAGAGTGTCTTTCAATCTTTAGATACGGATGACCAAGGTCGGCTGTGGCTTTAAGCATTTCATTTTGTTTGGCCTTTTTTCAGACAAGCAGTATGGCTTTTGATGCATTACTGGTTTTTATTGAGAGTGTCTTTCCATCTTTAGATAAGGATGACTGACGTCGGCTGTGGCTTTTAGCATCTCATTTTGTATGGCCTTCTTTCAGACATGCAGTATGGCTTTTGATGCATTACTGGTTTTATTGAGAGTGTCTTTCAATCTTTAGATAAGGATGACTGACGTCGGCTGTGGCTTTAAACATTTCAATTTGTATGGTCTTCTTTCAGACAAGCAGTATGGCTTTTGATATATTACTGGTTTTTATTGAGAGTGTCTTTCCACCTTTAGATAAGGATGACTAAGGTCGGCTGTGGCTTTAAACATTTCATTTTGTATGGTCTTCTTTCAGACAAGCAGTATGGCTTTTGATGCATTACTGGTTTTTATTGAGAGTGTCTTTCCATCTTTAGTTAAGGATGACCAAGGTCGGCTGTGGCTTTTAGCATCTCATTTTATATGGTCTTCTTTCAGACAAGCAGTATGGCTTTTGATGCATTACTGGTTTTTATTGAGAGTGTCTTTCCTTCTTTAGATAAGGATGACTAAGGTCGGCTGTGGCCTTAAGCATCTCATTTTGTTTGGCCTTCTTTCAGACAAGCAGTATTGCTTTTGATGCATTACTGGTTTTTATTGAGAGTGTCTTTCAATATTTAGATAAGGATGACCAAGGTCGGCTGTGGCTTGTAGCATCTCATTTTGTATGGTCTTCTTTCAGACAAGCAGTATGGCTTTTGATGCATTACTGGATTTATTGAGAGTTCTTTCAATCTTTAGATAAGGATGACTGACGTCGGCTGTGGCTTTTAGCATCTCATTTTGTATGGCCTTCTTTCACACAAGCAATATGGCTTTTGATGCATCATTGGTTTTTATTGAGAGTGTATTTCCATTTTTGAATAAGGATGACTAAGGTCGGCTGTGGCTTTAAGCATCTCATTTTGTATGGTCTTCTTTCAGACAAGCAGTATGGCTTTTGATGCATTACTGGTTTTTATTGAGAGTGTCTTTCCATCTTTACTTACGGATGACCAAGGTCGGCTGTGGCTTTTAGCATCTCATTTTGTATGGTCTTCTTTCAGACAAGCAGCATGGCTTTTGATGCATTACTACTTTTTATTGAGAGTGTCTTTCAATTTTTGAATAAGGATGACTAAGGTCGGCTGTGGCTTTAAGCATCTCATTTTGTTTGGCCTTCTTTCAGACAAGCAGTATGGCTTTTGATGCATTAATAGTTTTTATTGAGAGTGTCTTTCCATCTTTAGATAAGGATGACTGACGTCGGCTGTGGCTTTTAGCATCTCATTTTGTATGGTCTTCTTTCAGACAAGCAGTATGGCTTTTGATGCATTACTGGTTTTTATTGAGAGTGTCTTTCCATTTTTATATATGGATGACTAAGGTCGGCTGTGGTTTTAGAATCTCATTTTGTATGGTCTTCTTTAAGACAAGCAGTATGGCTTTTGATGCATTACTGGTTTTTATTGAGAGTGGCTTTCAATCTTTAGATAAGTATGACCAAGGTCGGCTGTGGCTTTAGCATCTCATTTTGTATGGTTTTCTTTCAGACAAGCAGTATGGATTTTGATGCATTACTGGTTTTTATTGAGAGTGACTTTCAATCTTTAGATAAGGATGACTGACGTCGGCTGTGGCTTTTAGCATCTCATTTTGTATGGTCTTCTTTCAGACAAGCAGTATGGCTTTTGATGCATTACTGGTTTTTATTGAGAGTGTCTTTCCATCTTTATATATGGATGACTAAGGTCGGCTGTGGCTTTTAGCATCTCATTTTGTATGGTCTTCTTTCAGACAAGTAGTATGGCTTTTGATGCATTACTGGTTTTTATTGAGAGTGTCTTTCAATCTTTAGATAAGTATGACCAAGGTCGGCTGTGGCTTTTAGCATCTCATTTTGTATGGTTTTCTTTCAGACAAGCAGTATGGATTTTGATGCATTACTGGTTTTTATTGAGAGTGTCTTTCAATCTTTAGATAAGGATGACTGACGTCGGCTGTGGCTTTCAGCATCTCATTTTGTATGGTCTTCTTTCAGACAAGCAGTATGGCTTTTGATGCATTACTGGTTTTTATTGAGAGTGTCTTTCCATCTTTATATATGGATGACTAAGGTCGGCTGTGGCTTTTAGCATCTCATTTTGTATGGTCTTCTTTCAGACAAGTAGTATGGCTTTTGATGCATTACTGGTTTTTATTGAGAGTGTCTTTCAATCTTTAGATGAGGATGACTGACGTCGGCTGTGGCTTTAAACATTTCATTTTGTATGATCTTCTTTCAGACAAGCAGTATGGCTTTTGATATATTACTGGTTTTTATTGCGACTGTCTCTCCATCTTTAGATAAGGATGACTAAGGTCGGCTGTGGCTTTAAACATTTCATTTTGTATGGTCTTCTTTCAGACAAGCAGTATGGCTTTTGATGCATTACTGGTTTTTATTGAGAGTGTCTTTCCATCTTTAGATAAGGATGACCAAGGTCGGCTGTGGCTTTTAGCATCTCATTTTCTATGGTCTTCTTTCAGACAAGCAGTATGGCTTTTGATGCATTACTGGTTTTTATTGAGAGTGTCTTTCCATCTTTAGATAAGGATGACCAAGGTCGGCTGTGGTTTTTAGCATCTCATTTTGTATGGTCATCTTTCAGACAAGCATTATGGCTTTTGATGCATTACTGGTTTTTATTGAGAGTGTCTTGACATCTTTATATATGGATGACTAAGGTCGGCTGTGGCTTTTAGCATCTCATTTTGTATGGATTTCTTTCAGACAAGCAGTATGGCTTTTGATGCATTACTGGTTTTTATTGAGAGTGTCTTTCACTCTTTAGATAAGGATGACTGACGTCGGCTGTGGCTTTTAGCATCTCATTTTGTATGGTCTTCTTTCAGAAATGCAGTATGGCTTTTGATGCATTACTAGTTTTTATTGAGAGTGTCTTTCCTTCTTTAGATAAGGATGACTAAGGTCGGCTGTGGCCTTAAGCATCTCATTTTGCTTGGCCTTCTTTCAGACAAGCAGTATGGCTTTTGATGCATTACTGGTTTTTATTGAGAGTGTCTTTCAATATTTAGATAAGGATGACCAAGGTCGGCTGTGGCTTGTAGCATCTCATTTTGTATGGTCTTCTTTCAGACAAGCAGTATGGCTTTTGATGCATTACTGGTTTTTATTGAGAGTTCTTTCAATCTTTAGATAAGGATGACTGACGTCGTTGTGGCTTTTAGCATCTCATTTTGTATGGCCTTCTTTCAGACAAGCAGTATGGCTTTTGATGCATTACTGGTTTTTATTGAGAGTGTCTTTCCATTTTTGAATAAGGATGACTAAGGTCGGCTGTGGCTTTAAGCATCTCATTTTGTATGGTCTTCTTTCAGACAAGCAGTATGGCTTTTGATGCATTACTGGTTTTTATTGAGAGTGTCTTTCAATCTTTACTTACGGATGACCAAGGTCGGCTGTGGCTTTTAGCATCTCATTTTGTATGGTCTTCTTTCAGACAAGCAGCATGGCTTTTGATGCATTACTACTTTTTGTTGAGAGTGTCTTTCCATGTTTGAATAAGGATGACTAAGGTCGGCTGTGGCTTTAAGCATCTCATTTTCTTTGGCCTTCTTTCAGACAAGCAGTATGGCTTTTGATGCATTAATAGTTTTTATTGAGAGTGTCTTTCCATCTTTAGATAAGGATGACTGACGTCGGCTGTGGCTTTTAGCATCTCATTTTGTATGGTCTTCATTCAGACAAGCAGTATGGCTTTTGATGCATTACTGGTTTTTATTGAGAGTGTCTTTCCATCTTTATATATGGATGACTAAGGTCGGCTGTGGTTTTAGCATCTCATTTTGTATGGTCTTCTTTCAGACAAGCAGTATGGCTTTTGATGCATTACTGGTTTTTATTGAGAGTGTCTTTCAATCTTTAGATAAGTATGACCAAGGTCGGCTGTGGCTTTTAGCATCTCATTTTGTATGGTTTTCTTTCAGACAAGCAGTATGGATTTTGATGCATTACTGGTTTTTATTGAGAGTGTCTTTCAATCTTTAGATAAGGATGACTGACGTCGGCTGTGGCTTTTAGCATCTCATTTTGTATGGTCTTCTTTCAGAAATGCAGTATGGCTTTTGATGCATTACTAGTTTTTATTGAGAGTGTCTTTCGTTCTTTAGATAAGGATGACTAAGGTCGGCTGTGGCCTTAAGCATCTCATTTTGTTTGGCCTTCTTTCAGACAAGCAGTATTGCTTTTGATGCATTACTGGTTTTTATTGAGAGTGTCTTTCAATATTTAGATAAGGATGACCAAGGTCGGCTGTGGCTTGTAGCATCTCATTTTGTATGGTCTTCTTTCAGACAAGCAGTATGGCTTTTGATGCATTACTGGATTTATTGATAGTTCTTTCAATCTTTAGATAAGGATGACTGACGTCGGCTGTGGCTTTTAGCATCTCATTTTGTGTGGCCTTCTTTCACACAAGCAGTATGGCTTTTGATGCATTATTGGTTTTTATTGAGAGTGTCTTTCCATTTTTGAATAAGGATGACTAAGGTCGGCTGTGGCTTTAAGCATCTCATTTTGTATGGTCTTCTTTCAGACAAGCAGTATGGCTTTTGATGCATTACTGGTTTTTATTGAGAGTGTCTTTCCATCTTTACTTACGGATGACCAAGGTCGGCTGTGGCTTTTAGCATCTCATTTTGTATGGTCTTCTTTCAGACAAGCAGCATGGCTTTTGATGCATTACTACTTTTTATTGAGAGTGTCTTTCCATTTTTGAATAAGGATGACTAAGGTCGGCTGTGGCTTTAAGCATCTCATTTTGTTTGGCCTTCTTTCAGACAAGCAGTATGGCTTTTGATGCATTAATAGTTTTTATTGAGAGTGTCTTTCCATCTTTAGATAAGGATGACTGACGACGGCTGTGGCTTTTAGCATCTCATTTTGTATGGTCTTCTTTCAGACAAGCAGTATGGCTTTTGATGCATTACTGGTTTTTATTGAGAGTGTCTTTCCATCTTTATATATGGATGACTAAGGTCGGCTGTGGTTTTAGCATCTCATTTTGTATGGTCTTCTTTCAGACAAGCAGTATGGCTTTTGATGCATTACTGGTTTTTATTGAGAGTGTCTTTCAATCTTTAGATAAGTATGACCAAGGTCGGCTGTGGCTTTTAGCATCTCATTTTGTATGGTTTTCTTTCAGACAAGCAGTATGGATTTTGATGCATTACTGGTTTTTATTGAGAGTGTCTTTCCATCTTTAGATAAGGATGACTGACGTCGGCTGTGGCTTTTAGCATCTCATTTTGTATGGTCTTCTTTCAGACAAGCAGTATGGCTTTTGATGCATTACTGGTTTTTATTGAGAGTGTCTTTCCATCTTTATATATGGATGACTAAGGTCGTCTGTGGCTTTTAGCATCTCATTTTGTATGGTCTTCTTTCAGACAAGCAGTATGGTTTTTGATGCATTACTGGTTTTTATTGAGAGTGTCTTTCAATCTTTAGACAAGGATGACTGACGTCGGCTGTGGCTTTAAACATTTCATTTTGTATGATCTTCTTTCAGACAAGCAGTATGGCTTTTGATATATTACTGGTTTTTATTGAGAGTGTCTCTCCATCTTTAGATAAGGATGACCATGTTCGGCTGTGGCTTTTACCATCTCATTTTGTATGGCCTTCTTTCAGACAAACAGTATGGCTTTTGATGCATTGCTGGTTTTTATTGAGAGTGTCTTTCAATCTTTAGATACGGATGACCAAGGTCGGCTGTGGCTTTAAGCATTTCATTTTGTTTGGCCTTTTTTCAGACAAGCAGTATGGCTTTTGATGCATTACTGGTTTTTATTGAGAGTGTCTTTCCATCTTTAGATAAGGATGACTGACGTCGGCTGTGGCTTTTAGCGTCTTATTTTGTATGGTCTTTTTTCAGACAAGCAGTATGGCTTTTGATGCATTACTGGTTTTTATAGAGAGAGTCTTTCCATCTATAGATAAGGATGACTGACGTCGGCTGTGGCTTTTAGCATCTCATTTTGTATGGTCTTCCTTCAGACAAGCAGTATGGTTTTTGGTGCATTACTGGTTTTTATTGAGACTGTCTTTCCATCATTAGATAAGGATGACCAAGGTCGGCTGTGGCTTTTAGCATCTCATTTTGTATGGTCTTCTTTCAGACAAGCGGTATGACTTTTGATGCATTATTAGTTTTTATTGAGAGTGTCTTTCAATATTTAGATAAGTCTTACTAAGGTCGGCTGTGGCTTTAAACATTTCATTTTTTATGGTCTTCCTTCAGACAAGCAGTATGATCTTTGGTGCATTACTGGTTTTTATTGAGACTGTCTTTCCATCTTTAGATAAGGATGACCAAGGTCGGCTGTGGCTTTTAGCATCTCATTTTGTATGGTCTTCTTTCAGACAAGCAGTATGGCTTTTGATGCATTACTGGTTTTTATTGAGTGTCCTTCCATCTTGAGATAAGGATGACTGACGTCGGCTGTGGCTTTTAGCATCTCATTTTGTTTGGCATTCTTTCAGACAAGCAGTATGATCTTTGGTGCATTACTGGTTTTTATTGAGACTGTCTTTCCATCTTTAGATAAGGATGACCAAGGTCGGCTGTGGCTTTAAACATTTCATTTTGTATGGTCATCTTTCAGACAAGCAGTATGGCTTTTGATGCATTACTAGTTTTTATTGAGAGTGTCTTTCCATCGTTAGATAAGGATGACTGACGTCGGCTGTGGCTTTTAGCATCTCATTTTGTATGGTCTTCTTTCAGACAAGCAGTATGGCTTTTGATGCATTACTGGTTTTTATTAAGTGTCTTTCCATATTTAGATAAGGATGACTGACGTCGACTCTGGCTTTTAGCATCTCATTTTGTATGGTCTTCTTTCAGACAAGCGGTATGGCTTTTGATGCATTACTAGTTTTTATTGAGAGTGTCTTTCCATCTTTAGATAAGGATGACTAAGGTCGGCTGTGGCTTTAAGCATCTCATTTTGTTTGGCCTTCTTTCAGACATGCAGTATGGCTTTTGATGCATTACCAGTTTTTATTGAGAGTGTCTTTCCATTTTTAGATAAGGATGAACAAGGTCGGCTGTGGCTTTTAGCATCTCATTTTGTATGGTCTTCTTTCAAACATGCAGTATGGCTTTTGATGCATTACTGGTTTTTATTGAGAGTGTTTTTCAATCTTTAGATAAGTATGACCAAGTTCGGCTGTGGCTTTTAGCATCTCATTTTGTATGGTCTTCTTTCAGACAAGCAGTATGGCTTTTGATGCATTAATGGTTTTTATTGAGAGTGTCTTTCAATCTTTAGATAATTATGACCAATGTCGGCTGTGGCTTTTAGCATCTCATTTTGTATGGTCTTCTTTCAGACATGCAGTATGGCTTTTGATGCATTACTGGTTTTTATTGAGAGTGTCTTTCAATCTTTAGATTAGGATGACTAAAGTCGGCTTTGGCTTCAAACATTTCATTTTGTTTGGCCTTCTTTCAGACAAGCAGTATGGCTTTTGATGCATTACCGTTTTTATTGAGAGTGTCTTTCCATCTTTAGATAAGGATGACTGACGTCGACTGTGGCTTTTAGCATCTCATTTTGTATGGTCTTCTTTCAGACATGCAGTATTGCTTTTGATGCATTACTGGTTTTTATTGAGAGTGTCTTTCAATCTTTAGATAAGGATGACTGATGTCGGCTGTGCCTTTAAACATTTTATTTTGTATGGTCTTCTTTCAGACAAGCAGTATGGCTTTTGATATATTACTGGTTTTTATTGAGAGTGTCTCTCCATCTTTAGATAAGGATGACCAAGGTCGATTGTGGCTTTTATCATCTCATTTTGTATGGCCTTCTTTCAGACAAACAGTAAGGCTTTTGATGCATTACTGGTTTTTATTGAGAGTGTCTTTCAATCTTTTGATAAGGATCACTGACGTCGGCTGTGGCTTTTAGCATCTCATTTTGTATGGTCTTCTTTCAGACATGCAGTATTGCTTTTGATGCATTACTGGTTTTTATTGAGAGTGTCTTTCAATCTTTAGATAAGGATGACTGATGTCGGCTGTGCCTTTAAACATTTTATTTTGTATGGTCTTCTTTCAGACAAGCAGTATGGCTTTTGATATATTACTGGTTTTTATTGAGAGTGTCTCTCCATCTTTAGATAAGGATGACCAAGGTCGATTGTGGCTTTTAGCATCTCATTTTGTATGGCCTTCTTTCAGACAAACAGTAAGGCTTTTGATGCATTACTGGTTTTTATTGAGAGTGTCTTTCAATCTTTAGATAAGGATCACTGACGTCGGCTGTGGCTTTTAGCATCTCATTTTGTATGGTCTTCTTTCAGAAATGCAGTATGGCTTTTGATGCATTACTAGTTTTTATTGAGAGTGTCTTCCCATCTTTGGATAAGGATGACTAAGGTCGGCTGTGGCTTTAAGCATTTCATTTGTATGGGCTTCTTTCAGACAAGCAGTATGGCTTTTGATATATTACTGGTTTTTATTGAGAGTGTCTTTCCATTTTTAGATGAGGATGACTAAGGTTAGCTGTGGCTTTAAACATTTCATTTTGTATGGTCATCTTTCAGACAAGCAGTATGGCTTTTGATGCATTACTGGTTTTTATTGAGAGAGTCTTTCCATCTTTAGAAAAGGATGACTAAGGTCGGCTGTGGCTTTAAACATTTCATTTTGTATGGTCTTCTTTCAGACAAGCAGTATGGCTTTTGATGCATTACTGGTTTTTATTGAGAGTGTTTTTCCATCTTTAGATAAGGATGACTGACGTCGGCTGTGGCTTTTAGCATCTCATTTTGTATAGTCTTCTTTCAGACAAGCAGTATGGCTTTTGATGCATTACTGGTTTTTATTGAGAGTTTCTTTCAATCTTTAGATAAGGATGACTGACGTCGGCTGTGGCTTTTAGCATCTCATTTTGTATGGTCTTCTTTCAGACAAGCAGTATGGCTTTTGATGCATTACTGGTTTTTATTAAGTGTCTTTCCATATTTAGATAAGGATGACTGACGTCGACTCTGGCTTTTAGCATCTCATTTTGTATGGTCTTCTTTCAGACAAGCGGTATGGCTTTTGATGCATTACTAGTTTTTATTGAGAGTGTCTTTCCATCTTTAGATAAGGATGACTAAGGTCGGCTGTGGCTTTAAGCATCTCATTTTGTTTGGCCTTCTTTCAGACATGCAGTATGGCTTTTGATGCATTACCAGTTTTTATTGAGAGTGTCTTTCCATTTTTAGATAAGGATGAACAAGGTCGGCTGTGGCTTTTAGCATCTCATTTTGTATGGTCTTCTTTCAAACATGCAGTATGGCTTTTGATGCATTACTGGTTTTTATTGAGAGTGTTTTTCAATCTTTAGATAAGTATGACCAAGTTCGGCTGTGGCTTTTAGCATCTCATTTTGTATGGTCTTCTTTCAGACAAGCAGTATGGCTTTTGATGCATTAATGGTTTTTATTGAGAGTGTCTTTCAATCTTTAGATAATTATGACCAATGTCGGCTGTGGCTTTTAGCATCTCATTTTGTATGGTCTTCTTTCAGACATGCAGTATGGCTTTTGATGCATTACTGGTTTTTATTGAGAGTGTCTTTCAATCTTTAGATTAGGATGACTAAAGTCGGCTTTGGCTTTAAACATTTCATTTTGTTTGGCCTTCTTTCAGACAAGCAGTATGGCTTTTGATGCTACTGGTTTTTATTGAGAGCTTCTTTCCATCTTTAGATAAGGATGACTGACGTCGGCTGTGGCTTTTAGCATCTCATTTTGTATGGTCTTCTTTCAGACATGCAGTATTGCTTTTGATGCATTACTGGTTTTTATTGAGAGTGTCTTTCAATCTTTAGATAAGGATGACTGACGTCGGCTGTGGCTTTAAACATTTCATTTTGTATGGTCTTCTTTCAGACAAGCAGTATGGCTTTTGATATATTACTGGTTTTTATTGAGAGTGTCTCTCCATCTTTAGATAAGGATGACCAAGGTCGATTGTGGCTTTTAGCATCTCATTTTGTATGGCCTTCTTTCAGACAAACAGTAAGGCTTTTGATGCATTACTGGTTTTTATTGAGAGTGTCTTTCAATCTTTAGATAAGGATGACTAAGGTCGGCTGTGGCTTTAAGCATTTCATTTTGTATGGGCTTCTTTCAGACAAGCAGTATGGCTTTTGATATATTACTGGTTTTTATTGAGAGTGTCTTTCCATTTTTAGATGAGGATGACTAAGGTTAGCTGTGGCTTTAAACATTTCATTTTGTATGGTCATCTTTCAGACAAGCAGTATGGCTTTTGATGCATTACTGGTTTTTATTGAGAGAGTCTTTCCATCTTTAGAAAAGGATGACTAAGGTCGGCTGTGGCTTTAAACATTTCATTTTGTATGGTCTTCTTTCAGACAAGCAGTATGGCTTTTGATGCATTACCGGTTTTTATTGAGAGTGTCTTTCCATCTTTAGATAAGGATGACTGACGTCGGCTGTGGCTTTTAGCATCTCATTTTGTATAGTCTTCTTTCAGACAAGCAGTATGGCTTTTGATGCATTACTGGTTTTTATTGACAGTTTCTTTCAATCTTTAGATAAGGATGACTGACGTGGGCTGTGGCTTTACGCATCTCAATTTGTATGGTCTTCTTTCAGACAAGCAGTATGGCTTTTGATGCATTACTGGTTTTTATTGAGAGTGTCTTTCAATCTTAAGATAAGGATAACCAAGTTCGGCTGTGGCTTTTAGCATCTCACTTTGTATGGTTTTCTTTCAGACAACCAGTATGGCGTTTGATGCATTACTGGTTTTTATTGAGAGTGTCTTTCCATCTTTAGATAAGTATGACCAAGTTCGGCTGTGGCTTTTAGCATCTCATTTTGTATGGTCTTCTTTCAGACAAGCAGTATGGCTTTTGATGCATTACTGGTTTTTATTGAGAGTGTCTTTCCATCTTTAGATAAGGATGACTGACGTCGGCTGTGCTTTTAGCATCCCATTTGGTATGGTGTTCTTTAAGACAAGCACTATGGCTTTTGATGCATTACTGGTTTTTATTGAGAGTGTCTTTTAATCTTTAGATAAGGATAACCAAGTTCGGCTGTGGCTTTTAGCATCTCATTTTGTATGGTTTTCTTTCAGACAACCAGTATGGCTTTTGATGCATTACTGGTTTTTATTGAGAGTGTCTTTCCATTTTTAGATAAGGATGACTGACGTCGGCTGTGGCTTTTAGCATCTCATTTTGAATGGTCTTCTTTCAGAAAAGCAGTATGGCTTTTGATGCATTACTGGTTTTTATTGAGACTGTATTTCCATCTTTAGATAAGGATGACCAAGGTCGGCTGTGGCTTTTAGCATCTCATTTTGTATGATCTTCTTTCAGACAAGCGGTATGGCTTTTGATGCATTATTAGTTTTTATTGAGAGTTTCTTTCAATCTTTAGATAAGGATGACTAAGGTCGGCTGTGGCTTTAAACATTTCATTTTGTATGGTCATCTTTCAGACAAGCAGTATGGATTTTGATGCATTACTGGTTTTTATTGAGAGTGTCTTTCAATCTTTAGATAAGTATGACCAAGTTCGGCTGTGGCTTTTAGCATCTCATTTTGTATGGTCTTCTTTCAGACAAGCAGTATGGCTTTTGATGCATTACTAGTTTTTATTGAGAGTGTCTTGACATCTTTATATATGGATGACTAAGGTCGGCTGTGGCTTTTAGCATCTCATTTTGTATGGTTTTCTTTCAGACAAGCAGTATGGCTTTTGATGCATTACTGGTTATATTGAGAGTGTCTTTCAATCTTTAGATAAGGATGACTGACGTCGGCTGTGGCTTTAAATATTTCATTTTGTATGGTCTTTCAGACAAGCAGTATGGCTTTTGATATATTACTGGTTTTTATTGAGAGTGTCTTTCCATCTTTAGATAAGGATGACTAAGGTCGGCTGTGGCTTTAAAATTTTCATTTTGTATGGTCTTCTTTCAGACAAGCAGTATGGCTTTTGATGCATTACTGGTTTTTATTGAGAGTGTCTTTCCATCTTTAGATAAGGATGACCAAGGTCGGCTGTGGCTTTTAGCATCTCATTTTCTATGGTCTTCATTCAGACAAGCAGTATGGCTTTTGATGCATTACTGGTTTTTATTGAGAGTGTCTTTCAATCTTTAGACAAGGATGACTGACGTCGGTTGTGGCTTTAAACATTTCATTTTGTATGGTCTTCTTTCAGACAAGCAGTATGGCTTTTGATATATTACTGGTTTTTATTGAGAGTGTCTCTCCATCATTAGATAAGGATGACTAAGGTCGGCTTTGGCTTTAAACCTTTCATTTTGTATGGTCTTCTTTCAGACAAGCAGTATGGCTATTGATGCATTACTGGTTTTGATTGAGAGTGTCTTTCAATCGTTAGATAAGGATGACTGAAGTCGGCTGTGGCTTTTAGCATCTCATTTTGTATGGCCTTCTTTCAGACATGCAGTATGGCTTTTGATGCCTTACAGGTTTTTATTGAGAGTGTCTTTCACTCTTTAGATAAGGATGACTGATGTCGGCTGTGGCTTTTAGCATCTCATTTTGTATGGTCTTCTTTCAGAAATGCAGTATGGCTTTTGATGCATTACTAGTTTTTATTGAGAGTGCCTTTCCTTCTTTAGATAAGGATGACTAAGGTCGGCTGTGGCCTTAAGCATCTCATTTTGTTTCGCCTTCTTTCAGACAAGCATTATGGCTTTTGATGCATTACTGGTTTTTATTGAGAGTTTCTTTCAATCTTTAGATAAGGATGACTGACGTCGGCTGTGGCTTTTAGCATCTCATTTTGTATGGCCTTCTTTCAGACAAGCAGTATGGCTTTTGATGCATTACTGGTTTTTATTGAGAGTGTCTTTCCATTTTTGAATAAGGATGACTAAGGTCGGCTGTGGCTTTAAGCATCTCATTTTGTATGGTCTTCTTTCAGACAAGCAGTATGGCTTTTGATGCATTACTGGTTTTTATTGAGAGTGTCTTTCGATCTTTACTTATGGATGACCAAGGTCGGCTGTGGCTTTTAGCATCTAATTTTGTATGGCCTTCTTTCAGACAAACAGTATGGCTTTTGATGCATTACTGGTTTTTATTTAGAGTGTCTTTCAATCTTTAGATACGGATGACCAAGGTCGGCTGTGGCTTTAAGCATTTCATTTTGTTTGGACTTTTTTCAGACAAGCAGTATGGCTTTTGATGCATTACTGGTTTTTATTGAGAGTGTCTTTCCATCTTTAGATAAGGATGACTGACGTCGGCTGTGGCTTTTAGCATCTCATTTTGTATGGCCTTCTTTCAGACATGCAGTATGGCTTTTGATGCATTACTGGTTTTTATTGAGAGTGTCTTTCAATCTTTAGATAAGGATGACTAAGGTCGGCTGTGGCTTTAAACATTTCATTTTGTTTGGCCTTCTTTCAGACAAGGAGTATGGCTTTTGATGCATTACTTGTTTTTATTGAAAGCTTCTTTCCATCTTTAGATAAGGATGACTGACGTCGGCTGTGGCTTTTAGCATCTCATTTTGTATGGTCTTCTTTCAGACAAGCATTATGGCTTTTGATGCATTACTGGTTTTTATTGAGAGTGTCTTTCAATCTTTAGATAAGGATGACTGACGTCGGCTGTGGCTTTAAGCATTTCATTTTGTATGGTCTTCTTTCAGACAAGCAGTATGGCTTTTGATATATTACTGGTTTTTATTGAGAGTGTCTCTCCATTTTTAGATAAGGATGACCAAGGTCGATTGTGGCTTTTAGCATCTCATTTTGTATGGCCTTCTTTCAGACAAACAGTAAGGCTTTTGATGCATTACTGGTTTTTATTGAGAGTGTCTTTCAATCTTTAGATAAGGATCACTGACGTCGGCTGTGGCTTTTAGCATCTCATTTTGTATGGTCTTCTTTCAGACATGCAGTATGGCTTTTGATGCATTACTAGTTTTTATTGAGAGTGTTTTTCCATCTTTGGATAAGGATGACTAAGGTCGGTTTGGCTTTAAGCATTTCATTTTGTATGGGCTTCTTTCAGACAAGCAGTATGGCTTTTGATATATTACTGGTTTTTATTGAGAGTGTCTTTCCATTTTTGGATAAGGATGACTAAGGTCAGCTGTGGCTTTAAACATTTCATTTTGTATGGTCATCTTTCAGACAAGCAGTATGGCTTTTGATGCATTACTGGTTTTTATTGAGAGAATCTTTCCATCTTTAGATAAGGATGACTAAGTTCGGCTGTGGCTTTAAACATTTCATTTTGTATGGTCTTCTTTCAGACAAGCAGTATGGCT
This sequence comes from Ascarosepion bandense, assembly GCA_037127315.1. Classification (NCBI taxonomy): domain Eukaryota; kingdom Metazoa; phylum Mollusca; class Cephalopoda; order Sepiida; family Sepiidae; genus Ascarosepion; species Ascarosepion bandense. The sequence continues at coordinate 204,978 of JBBBDQ010028960.1, forward strand.
TTTGATGCATGACTGGTTTTTATTGAGAGTTTCTTTCAATCTTTAGATAAGGATGCCTGACGTCGGCTGTGGCTTTAAGCATCTCATTTTGTATGGTCTTCTTTCAGACAAGCAGTATGGCTTTTGATGCATTACTGGTTTTTATTGAGAGTGTCTTTCAATCTTAAGATAAGAATGACCAAGTTCGGCTGTGGCTTTTAGCATCTCACTTTGTATGGTTTTTTTCAGACAACCAGTATGGCGTTTGATGCATTACTGGTTTTTATTGAGAGTGTCTTTCCATCTTTAGATAAGTATGACCAAGGTCGGCTGTGGCTTTTAGCATCTCATTTTGTATGGTCTTCTTTCAGACAAGCAGTATGGCTTTTGATGCATTACTGGTTTTTATTGAGAGTGTCTTTCCATCTTTAGATAAGTATGACTGACGTCGGCTCTGCTTTTAGCATCTCATTTTGTATGGTGTTCTTTCAGACAATCACTATGTCTTTTGATGCATTACTGGTTTTTATTGAGAGTGTCTTTCAATCTTTAGATAAGGATGACCAAGTTCGGCTGTGGCTTTTAGCATCTCATTTTGTATGGTTTTCTTTCAGACAAACAGTATGGCTTTTGATGCATTACTGGTTTTTATTGAGAGTGTCTTTCCATCTTTAGATAAGGATGACTGACGTCGGCTGTGGGTTTTAGCATCTCATTTTGTATGGTCTTCTTTCAGACAAGCAGTATGGCTTTTCATGCATGACTGGTTTTTATTGAGACTGTATTTCCATCTTTAGATAAGGATGACCAAGGTCGGCTGTGGCTTTTAGCATCTCATTTTGTATGATCTTCTTTCAGACAAGCGGTATGGCTTTTGATGCATTATTAGTTTTTATTGAGAGTTTCTTTCAATCTTTAGATAAGGATGTCTAAGGTCGGCTGTGGCTTTAAACATTTCATTTTGTATGTTCATCTTTCAGACAAGCAGTATGGCTTTTGATGCATTATTAGTTTTTATTGAGAGTGTCTTTCAATCTTTAGAATAGTATGACCAAGTTCGGCTGTGGCTTTTAGCATCTCATTTTGTATGGTCTTCTTTCAGACAAGCAGTATGGCTTTTGATATATTGCTGGTTTTTATTGAGAGTGTCTTTCCATCTTTAGATAAGGATGACTAAGGTAGGCTGTGGCTTTAAGCATCTCATTTTGTTTGGCCTTCTTTCAGACATGCAGTATGGCTTTTGATGCATTACCAGTTTTTATTGAGAGTGTCTTTCCATTTTTAGATAAGGATGAACAAGGTCGGCTGTGGCTTTTAGCATCTCATTTTGTATGGTCTTCTTTCAAACACGCAGTATGGCTTTTGATGCATTACTTGTTTTTATTGAGAGTGTTTTTCAATCTTTAGATAAGTATGACCAAGTTCAGCTGTGGCTTTTAGCATCTCATTTTGTATGGTCTTCTTTCAGACATGCAGTATGGCTTTTGATGCATTACTGGTTTTTATTGAGAGTGTCTTTCAATCTTTAGATAAGGATGACTAAGTTCGGCTGTGGCTTTAAACATTTCATTTTGTTTGGCCTTCTTTCAGACAAGCAGTATGGCTTTTGATGCATTACTGGTTTTTATTGAAAGCTTCTTTCCATCTTTAGATAAGGATGACTGACGTCGGCTGTGGCTTTTAGCATCTCATTTTGTATGGTCTTCTTTCAGACATGCAGTATGGCTTTTGATGCATTACTAGTTTTTATTGAGAGTGTCTTTCCATCTTTGGATAAGGATGACTAAGGTCGGTTTGGCTTTAAGCATTTCATTTTGTATGGGCTTCTTTCAGACAAGCAGTATGGCTTTTGATATATTACTGGTTTTTATTGAGAGTGCCTTTCCATTTTTAGATAAGGATGACTAAGGTCAGCTGTGGCTTTAAACATTTCATTTTGTATGGTCTTCTTTCAGACAAGCAGTATGGCTTTTGATGCATTACTGGTTTTTATTGAGAGTGTCTTTCAATCTTAAGATAAGGATGACCAAGTTCGGCTGTTGCTTTTAGCATCTCACTTTGTATGGTTTTCTTTCAGACAACCAGTATGGCGTTTGATGCATTACTGGTTTTTATTGAGAGTGTCTTTCCATCTTTAGATAAGTATGACCAAGGTCGGCTGTGGCTTTTAGCATCTCATTTTGTATGGTCTTCTTTCAGACAAGCAGTATGGCTTTTGATGCATTACTGGTTTTTATTGAGAGTGTCTTTCCATCTTTAGATAAGGATGACTGACGTCGGCTGTGCTTTTAGCATCTCATTTTGTATGGTGTTCTTTCAGACAAGCACTATGTCTTTTGATGCATTACTGGTTTTTATTGAGAGTGTCTTTCAATCTTTAGATAAGGATGACCAAGTTCGGCTGTGGCTTTTAGCATCTCATTTTGTATGGTCTTCTTTCAGACATGCAATATGGCTTTTGATGCATTACTGGTTTTTATTGAGAGTGTCTTTCAATCTTTAGATAAGGATGACTAAGTTCGGCTGTGGCTTTAAACATTTCATTTTGTATGGTCTTCTTTCAAACATGCAGTATGGCTTTTGATGCATTACTGGTTTTTATTGAGAGTATTTTTCAATCTTTAGATAAGTATGACCAAGTTCGGCTGTGGCTTTTAGCATCTCATTTTGTATGGTCTTCTTTCAGACAAGCAGTATGCCTTTTGATGCATTACTGGTTTTTATTGAGAGTGTCTTTCCATCTTTAGATAAGGATGACTGACGTCGGCTGTGGCTTTAAACATTTCATTTTGTATGGTCTTCTTTCAGACAAGCAGTATGGCTTTTGATATATTACTGGTTTTTATTGAGAGTGTCTCTCCATCTTTAGATAAGGATGACCAAGGTCGATTGTGGCTTTTAGCATCTCATTTTGTATGGCCTTCTTTCAGACAAACAGTAAGGCTTTTGATGCATTACTGGTTTTTATTGAGAGTGCCTTTCCATTTTTAGATAAGGATGACTAAGGTCAGCTGTGGCTTTAAACATTTCATTTTGTATGGTCTTCTTTCAGACAAGCAGTATGGCTTTTGATGCATTACTGGTTTTTATTGAGAGTGTCTTTCAATCTTAAGATAAGGATGACCAAGTTCGGCTGTGGCTTTTAGCATCTCACTTTGTATGGTTTTCTTTCAGACAACCAGTATGGCGTTTGATGCATTACTGGTTTTTATTGAGAGTGTCTTTCCATCTTTAGATAAGTATGACCAAGGTCGGCTGTGGCTTTTAGCATCTCATTTTGTATGGTCTTCTTTCAGACAAGCAGTATGGCTTTTGATGCATTACTGGTTTTTATTGAGAGTGTCTTTCAATCTTTAGATAAGGATGACCAAGTTCGGCTGTGGCTTTTAGCATCTCATTTTGTATGGTCTTCTTTCAGACATGCAATATGGCTTTTGATGCATTACTGGTTTTTATTGAGAGTATTTTTCAATCTTTAGATAAGTATGACCAAGTTCGGCTGTGGCTTTTAGCATCTCATTTTGTATGGTCTTCTTTCAGATATGCAGTATGGCTTTTGATGCATTACTGGTTTTTATTGAGAGTGTCTTTCAATCTTTAGATAAGGATGACTTAGGTCGGCTGTGGCTTTAAACATTTCATTTTGTTTGGCCTTCTTTCAGACAAGCAGTATGGCTTTTGATGCATTACTTGTTTTTATTGAAAGCTTCTTTCCATCTTTAGATAAGGATGACTGACATCGGCTGTGGCTTTTAGCATCTCATTTTGTATGGTCTTCTTTCAGACAAGCAGTATGGCTTTTGATGCATTACTGGTTTTTATTGAGAGTGTCTTTCAATCTTTAGATAAGGATGACTGACGTCGGCTGTGGCTTTAAACATTTCATTTTGTATGGTCTTCTTTCAGACAAGCAGTATGGCTTTTGATATATTACTGGTTTTTATTGAAAGTGTCTCTCCATCTTTAGATAAGGATGACCAAGTTCGATTGTGGCTTTTAGCATCTCATTTTGTATGGCCTTCTTTCAGATAAACAGTAAGGCTTTTGATGCATTACTGTTTTTTATTGAGAGTGTCTTTCAATCTTTAGATAAGGATCACTGACGTCGGCTGTGGCTTTTAGCATCTCATTTTGTATGGGCTTCTTTCAGACAAGCAGTATGGCTTTTGATATATTGCTGGTTTTTATTGAGAGTGTCTTTCCATTTATAGATAAGGATGACTACGTTCGGCTGTGGCTTTAAACATTTCATTTTGTATGGTCGTCTTTCAGACAAGCAGTATGGCTTTTGATGCATTACTGGTTTTTATTGAGAGTTTCTTTCAATCTTTAGATAAGGATGACTGACGTCGGCTGTGCCTTTTAGCATCTCATTTTGTATGGTCTTCTTTCAGACAAGCACTATGGCTTTTGATATATTACTAGTTTTTATTGAGAGTGTCTTTCCATCTTTAGATAGGGATGACTAAGGTCGGCTGTGGCTTTAAACATTTCATTTTGTATGGTCTTCTTTTAGACATGCAGTATGGCTTTTGAGGAATTACTGATTTTTATTGAGAGTGTCTTTCAATCTTTAGATAAGGATGACTGACGTCGGCTGTGGCTTTTAGCATCTCATTTTGTATGGTCTTCTTTCAGACAAGCAGTATGGCTTTTGATGCATTACTGGTTTTTATTGAGAGTGTCTTTCAATCTTTAGATAAGTATGACTGACGTCGGCTGTGGCTTTTAGCATCTCATTTTGTATGGTCTTATTTCAGACAAGCTGTATGGTTTTTGATGCATTACTGGTTTTTATTGAGAGTGTCTTTCGATCTTTAGATAAGGATGACTGACGTCGGCTGTGGCTTTTAGCATCTCATTTTGTATGGTCTTCTTTCAGACAAGCAGTATGGCTTTTGATGCATTACTGGTTTTTATTGAGACTCTCTTTCCATCTTTAGATAAGTATGACCAAGTTCGGCTGTGGCTTTTAGCATCTCATTTTGTATGGTCTTCTTTCAGACAAGCAGTATGGCTTTTGATGCATTACTGGTTTTTATTGAGAGTGTCTTTCCATCTTTAGATAAGGATGACTGACGTCGGCTGTGGCTTTAAACATCTCATTTTGTATGGTGTTCTTTCAGACAAGCAGTATGGCTTTTGATGCATTACTGGTTTTTATTGAGAGTGTCTTTCAAATTTTAGATAAGGATGACCAAGTTCGGCTGTGGCTTTTAGCATCTCTTTTTGTATGGTTTTCTTTCAGACAACCAGTATGGCTTTTGATGCATTACTGGTTTTTATTGAGAGTGTCTTTCCATCTTTAGATAAGGATGACTGACATCGGCGGTGGCTTTTAGCATCTCATTTTGTATGGTCTTCTTTCAGACAAGCGGTCTGACTTTTGATGCATTATTCGTTTTTATTGAGAGTGTCTTTCAATCTTTAGATAAGAATGACTACGGTCGGCTGTGGCTTTAAACATTTCATTTTGTATGGTCTTCTTTCAGACATGCAGTATGGCTTTTGATGCATTACTCGTTTTTATTGAGAGTGTCTTTCCATCTTTAGATAAGGATGAACAAAGCCGGCTGTGGCTTTTAGCATCTCATTTTGTATGGTCTTCTTTCAGACATGCAGTATGGCTTTTGATGCATTACTGGTTTTTATTGAGAGTGTCTTTCAATCTTTGGATATGTATGACCAAGTTCGGCTGTGGCTTTTAGCATCTCATTTTGTATGGTCTTCTTTCCGACATGCATTATGGCTTTTGATGCATTACCAGTTTTTATTGAGAGTGTCTTTCCATCTTTAGATAAAGATGAACAAGATCGGCTGTGGCTTTTAGCATCTCATTTTGTATGGTTTTCTTTCAGACAAGCAGTATGGCTTTTGATGCATTACTGGTTTTTATTGAGACTGTCTTTCAATCTTTAGATAAGGATGACCAAGGTCGGCTGTGGCTTTTAGCATCTCATTTTGTATGGTTTTCTTTCAGACAAGCGGTGTGGCTTTTGATGCATTACTAGTTTTTATTGAGAGTGTCTTTTAATCTTTAGATAAGATTGACTAAGGTCGGCTGTGGCTTTAAACATTTCATTTTGTATGGTCTTCTTTCAGACAAGCAGTATGGCTTTTGATGCATTACTGGTTTTTGTTGAGAGTTTCTTTCAATCTTTAGATAAGGATGACCAAGGTCGGCTGTGGCTTTTAGCATCTCATTTTGTAAGATCTTCTTTCAGACAAGCGGTATGACTTTTGATGCATTATTCGTTTTTATTGAGAGTGTCTTTCAATCTTTAGATAAGAATGACTAAGGTCGGCTGTGGCTTTAAACATTTCATTTTGTATGGTCTTCTTTCAGACATGCAGTATGGCTTTTGATGCATTACTCGTTTTTATTGAGAGTGTCTTTCCATCTTTAGATAAGGATGAACAAGGTCGGCTGTGGCTTTTAGCATCTCATTTTGTATGGTCTTCTTTCAGACATGCAGTATGGCTTTTGATGCATTACTGGTTTTTATTGAGAGTGTCTTTCAATCTTTAGATATGTATGACCAAGTTCGGCTGTGGTTTTAGCATCTCATTTTGTATGGTCTTCTTTCCGACATGCAGTATGGCTTTTGATGCATTACCAGTTTTTATTGAGAGTGTCTTTCCATCTTTAGATAAAGATGAACAAGGTCGGCTGTGGCTTTTAGCATCTCATTTTGTATGGTCTTCTTTCAGACATGCAGTATGGCTTTTGATGCATTACTAGTTTTTATTGAGAGTGTCTTTCAATCTTTAGATAAGGATGACTAAGGTCGGCTGTGGCTTTAAACATTTCGTTTTGTATGGTCTTCTTTCCGACATGCAGTATGGCTTTTGATGCATTACTGGTTTTTATTGAGACTGTCTTTCAATCTTTAGATAAGGATGACCAAGGTCGGCTGTGGCTTTTAGCATCTCATTTTGTATGGTTTTCTTTCAGACAAGCGGTGTGGCTTTTGATGCATTACTAGTTTTTATTGAGAGTGTCTTTTAATCTTTAGATAAGGATGACTAAGGTCGGCTGTGGCTTTAAACATTTCATTTTGTATAGTCTTCTTTCAGACAAGCAGTATGGCTTTTGATGCATTACTGGTTTTTGTTGAGAGTGTCTTTCAATCTTTAGATAAGGATGACCAAGTTTGGCTGTGCCTTTTAGCATCTCATTTTGTATGGTCTTCTTTCAGACAAGCAGTATGGCTTTTGATATATTACTAGTTTTTATTGAGAGTGTCTTTCCATCTTTAGATAGGGATGACTAAGGTCGGCTGTGGCTTTAAACATTTCATTTTGTATGGTCTTCTTTTAGACATGCAGTATGGCTTTTGAGGAATTACTGATTTTTATTGAGAGTGTCTTTCAATCTTTAGATAAGGATGACTGACGTCGGCTGTGGCTTTTAGCATCTCATTTTGTATGGCCTTCTTTCAGACAAGCAGTATGGCTTTTGATGCATTACTGGTTTTTATTGAGAGTGTCTTTCAATCTTTAGATAAGTATGACTGACGTCGGCTGTAGCTTTTAGCATCTCATTTTGTATGGTCTTCTTTCAGACATGCAGTATGGCTTTTGATGCATTACTAGTTTTTATTGAGAGTGTCTTTCCATTTTTGGATAAGGATGACTAAGGTCGGCTGTGGCTTTAAGCATCTCATTTTGTTTGGCCTTCTTTCAGACAAGCAGTATGGCTTTTGATACATTACTGGTTTTTATTGAGAGTGTCTTTCGATCTTCAGATAAGGATGACTGACGTCAGCTGTGGCTTTTAGCATCTCATTTTGTATGGTCTTCTTTCAGACAAGCAGTATGGCTTTTGATGCATTACTGGTTTTTTTGAGAGAGTTTTTCCAGCTTTAGATAAGGATGACTAAGGTCGGCTGTGGCTTTAAACATTTCATTTTGTATGGTCTTCTTTCAGACAAGCAGTATGTCCTTTGATGCATTACTGGTTTTTATTGAGACTGTCTTTCCATCTTTAGATAAGTATGACCAAGGTCGGCTGTGGCTTTTAGCATCTCATTTTGTATGGTCTTCTTTCAGACAAGCAGTATGGCTTTTGATGCATTACTGGTTTTTATTGAGAGTGTCTTTCGATCTTTTGATAAGGATGACTGACGTCGGCTGTGGCTTTAAACATCTCATTTTGTATGGTGTTCTTTCAGACAAGCAGTATGGCTTTTGATGCGTTACTGGTTTTTATTGAGAGTGTCTTTCAATCTTTAGATAAGGATGACCAAGTTCGGCTGTGGCTTTTAGCATCTCATTTTTTATGGTCTTCTTTCAGACAAGCAGTATGGCTTTTGATGCATTACTGATTTTTATTGAGAGTGTCTTTCAATCTTTAGATAAGGATGACTAAGGTCGGCTGTGGCTTTAAGCATCTCATTTTGTTTGGCATTCTTTCAGACAAGCAGTATGGCTTTTGATGCATTACTGGTTTTTATTGAGAGTCTTTCGATCTTTAGATAAGGATGACTGAGGTCGGCTGTGGCTTTTAGCATCTCATTTTCTATGGTCTTCTTTCAGACAAGCAGTATGGCTTTTGATGCATTACTGGTTTTTTTGTGAGAGTTTTTCCAGCTTTAGATAAGGATGACTAAGGTCTGCTGTGGCTTTAAACATTTCATTTTGTATGGTCTTCTTTCAGACAAGCAGTATGTCTTTTGATGCATTACTGGTTTTTATTGAGACTGTCTTTCCATCTTTAGATAAGTATGACCAAGGTCGGCTGTGGCTTTAAACATTTCATTTTGTATGGTCTTCTTTCAGACATGCAGTATGACTTTTGATGCATTACTCGTTTTTATTGAGAGTGTCTTTCCATCTTTAGATAAGGATGAACAAGGTCGGCTGTGGCTTTTAGCATCTCATTTTGTATGGTTTTCTTTCAGACATGCAGTATGGCTTTTGATGCATTACTGGTTTTTATTGAGAGTGTCTTTCAATCTTTAGATATGTATGACCAAGTTCGGCTGTGGCTTCTAGCATCTCATTTTGTATGGTCTTCTTTCCGACATGCAGTATGGCTTTGATGCATTACCAGTTTTTATTGGGAGTGTCTTTCCATCTTTAGATAAAGATGAACAAGGTCGGCTGTGGCTTTTAGCATCTCATTTTGTATGGTCTTCTTTCAGACATGCAGTATGGCTTTTGATGCATTACTAGTTTTTATTGAGAGTGTCTTTCAATCTTTAGATAAGGATGACTTAGGTCGGCTGTGGCTTTAAACATTTCGTTTTGTATGGTTTTCTTTCAGACAAGCAGTATGGCTTTTGATGCATTACTGGTTTTTATTGAGACTGTCTTTCAATCTTTAGATAAGGATGACCAAGGTCGGCTGTGGCTTTTAGCATCTCATTTTGTATGGTTTTCTTTCAGACAAGCGGTATGGCTTTTGATGCATTACTAGTTTTTATTGAGAGTGTCTTTTAATCTTTAGATAAGTTTGACTAAGGTCGGCTGTGGCTTTAAACATTTCATTTTGTATGGTCTTCTTTCAGACATGCAGTATGGCTTTTGATGCATTACTCGTTTTTATTGAGAGTGTCTTTCCATCTTTAGATAAGGATGAACAAGGTCGGCTGTGGCTTTTAGCATCTCATTTTGTATGGTCTTCTTTCAGACATGCAGTATGGCTTTTGATGCATTACTGGTTTTTATTGAGAGTGTCTTTCAATCTTTAGATATGTATGACCAAGTTCGGCTGTGGCTTTTAGCATCTCATTTTGTATCGTCTTCTTTCCGACATGCAGTATGGCTTTTGATGCATTACCAGTTTTTATTGAGAGTGTCTTTCCATCTTTAGATAAAGATGAACAAGGTCGGCTGTGGCTTTTAGCATCTCATTTTGTATGGTCTTCTTTCAGACATGCAGTATGGCTTTTGATGCATTACTAGTTTTTATTGAGAGTGTCTTTCAATCTTTAGATAAGTATGACTAAGGTCGGCTGTGGCTTTAAACATTTCGTTTTGTATGGTCTTCTTTCAGACAAGCAGTATGGCTTTTGATGCATTACTGGTTTTTATTGAGACTTTCTTTCAATCATTAGATAAGGATGACCAAGGTCGGCTGTGGCTTTTAGCATCTCATTTTGTATGGTTTTCTTTCAGACAAGCGGTGTGGCTTTTGATGCATTACTAGTTTTTATTGAGAGTGTCTTTTAATCTTTAGATAAGGATGACTAAGGTCGGCTGTGGCTTTAAACATTTCATTTTGTATAGTCTTCTTTCAGACAAGCAGTATGGCTTTTGATGCATTACTGGTTTTTGTTGAGAGTTTCTTTCAATCTTTAGATAAGGATGACCAAGGTTGGCTGTGCCTTTTAGCATCTCATTTTGTATGGTCTTCTTTCAGACAAGCAGTATGGCTTTTGATATATTACTAGTTTTTATTGGCAGTGTCTTTCCATCTTTAGATAAGGATGACTAAGGTCGGCTGTGGCTTTAAACATTTCATTTTGTATGGTCTTCTTTCAGACAAGCAGTATGGCTTTTGATGCATTACTGATTTTTATTGAGAGTGTCTTTCAATCTTTAGATAAGGATGACTGACGTCGGCTGTGGCTTTTAGCATCTCATTTTGTATGGTCTTCTTTCAGACAAGCAGTATGGCTTTTGATGCATTACTGGTTTTTATTGAGAGTGTCTTTCAATCTTTAGATAAGTATGACTGACGTCGGCTGTGACTTTTAGCATCTCATTTTGTATGGTCTTCTTTCAGACATGCAGTATGGCTTTTGATGCATTACTAGTTTTTATTGAGAGTGTCTTTCCATTTTTGGATAAGGATGACTAAGGTCGGCTGTGGCTTTAAGCATCTCATTTTGTTTGGCCTTCTTTCAGACAAGCAGTATGGCTTTTGATGCATTACTGGTTTTTATTGAGAGTGTCTTTCGATCTTTAGATGAGGATGACTGACGTCGGCTGTGGCTTTTAGCATCTCATTTTGTATGGTCTTCTTTCAGACAAGCAGTATGGCTTTTGATGCATTACTGGTTTTTTTTGAGAGAGTTTTTCCAGCTTTAGATAAGGATGACTAAGGTCGGCTGTGGCTTTAAACATTTCATTTTGTATGGTCTTCTTTCAGACAAGCAGTATGCCCTTTGATGCATTACTGGTTTTTATTGAGACTGTCTTTCCATCTTTAGATAAGTATGACCAAGGTCGGCTGTGGCTTTTAGCATCTCATTTTGTATGGTCTTCTTTCAGACAAGCAGTATGGCTTTTGATGCATTACTGGTTTTTATTGAGAGTGTCTTTCGATCTTTAGATAAGGATGACTGACGTCGGCTGTGGCTTTAAACATCTCATTTTGTATGGTGTTCTTTCAGACAAGCAGTATGGCTTTTGATGCATTACTGGTTTTTATTGAGAGTGTCTTTCAATCTTTAGATAAGGATGACTGACGTCGGCTGTGGCTTTTAGCATCTCATTTTGTATGGTCTTCTTTCAGACAAGCGGTGTGGCTTTTGATGCATTACTAGTTTTTATTGAGAGTGTCTTTTAATCTTTAGATAAGGATGACTAAGGTCGGCTGTGGCTTTAAACATTTCATTTTGTATAGTCTTCTTTCAGACAAGCAGTATGGCTTTTGATGCATTACTGGTTTTTGTTGAGAGTGTCTTTCAATCTTTAGATAAGGATGACCAAGGTTGGCTGTGCCTTTTAGCATCTCATTTTGTATGGTCTTCTTTCAGACAAGCAGTATGGCTTTTGATATATTACTAGTTTTTATTGAGAGTGTCTTTCCATCTTTAGATAAGGATGACTAAGGTCGGCTGTGGCTTTAAACATTTCATTTTGTATGGTCTTCTTTCAGACAAGCAGTATGGCTTTTGATGCATTACTGATTTTTATTGAGAGTGTCTTTCAATCTTTAGATAAGGATGACTGACGTCGGCTGTGGCTTTTAGCATCTCATTTTGTATGGTCTTCTTTCAGACAAGCATTATGGCTTTTGATGCATTACTGGTTTTTATTGAGAGTGTCTTTCAATCTTTAGATAAGTATGACTGACGTCGGCTGTGGCTTTTAGCATCTCATTTTGTATGGTCTTCTTTCAGACATGCAGTATGGCTTTTGATGCATTACTAGTTTTTATTGAGAGTGTCTTTCCATTTTTGGATAAGGATGACTAAGGTCGGCTGTGGCTTTAAGCATCTCATTTTGTTTGGCCTTCTTTCAGACAAGCAGTATGGCTTTTGATGCATTACTGGTTTTTATTGAGAGTGTCTTTCGATCTTTAGATAAGGATGACTGACGTCGGCTGTGGCTTTTAGCATCTCATTTTGTATGGTCTTCTTTCAGACAAGCAGTATGGCTTTTGATGCATTACTGGTTTTTTTTGAGAGAGTTTTTCCAGCTTTAGATAAGGATGACTAAGGTCGGCTGTGGCTTTAAACATTTCATTTTGTATGGTCTTCTTTCAGACAAGCAGTATGTCCTTTGATGCATTACTGGTTTTTATTGAGACTGTCTTTCCATCTTTAGATAAGTATGACCGAGGTCGGCTGTGGCTTTTAGCATCTCATTTTGTATGGTCTTCTTTCAGACAAGCAGTATGGCTTTTGATGCATTACTGGTTTTTATTGAGAGTGTCTTTCGATCTTTAGATAAGGATGACTGACGTCGGCTGTGGCTTTAAACATCTCATTTTGTATGGTGTTCTTTCAGACAAGCAGTATGGCTTTTGATGCATTACTGGTTTTTATTGAGAGTGTCTTTCAATCTTTAGATAAGGATGACTGACGTCGGCTGTGGCTTTTAGCATCTCTTTTTGTATGGTTTTCTTTCAGACAACCAGTATGGCTTTTGATGCATTACTGGTTTTTATTGAGAGTGTCTTTCAATCTTTAGATAAGGATGACTGACGTCGGCTGTGGCTTTTAGCATCTCATTTTGTATGGTCTTCTTTCAGACAAGCACTATGGCTTTTGATGCATGACTGGTTTTTATTGAGACTGTATTTCCATCTTTAGATAAGGATGACCAAGTTCGGCTGTGGCTTTTAGCATCTCATTTTTTTATGGTCTTCTTTCAGACAAGCAGTATGGCTTTTGATGCATTACTGATTTTTATTGAGAGTGTCTTTCAATCTTTAGATAAGGATGACTAAGGTCGGCTGTGGCTTTTAGCATCTCATTTTGGTTGGCCTTCTTTCAGACAAGCAGTATGGCTTTTGATGCATTACTGGTTTTTATTGAGAGTCTTTCGATCTTTAGATAAGGATGACTGACGTCGGCTGTGGCTTTTAGCATCTCATTTTGTATGGTCTTCTTTCAGACAAGCAGTATGGCTTTTGATGCATTACTGGTTTTTTTTTGAGAGAGTTTTTCCAGCTTTAGATAAGGATGACTAAGGTCGGCTGTGGCTTTAAACATTTCATTTTGTATGGTCTTCTTTCAGACAAGCAGTATGTCTTTTGATGCATTACTGGTTTTTATTGAGACTGTCTTTCCATCTTTAGATAAGTATGACCAAGGTCGGCTGTGGCTTTTAACATCTCATTTTGTATGGTCTTCTTTCAGACAAGCAGTATGGCCTTTGATGCATTACTAGTTTTTATTGAGAGTGTCTTTCCATCTTTAGATAAGGATGACTGACGTCGGCTGTGGCTTTAAACATCTCATTTTGTATGGTTTTCTTTCAGACAAGCAGTATGGCTTTTGATGCATTACTGGTTTTTATTGAGAGTGTCTTTCAATCTTTAGATAAGGATGACCAAGTTCGGCTGTGGCTTTTAGCATCTCTTTTTGTATGGTTTTCTTTCAGACAACCAGTATGGCTTTTGATTCATTACTGGTTTTTATTGAGAGTGTCTTTCCATCTTTAGATAAGGATGACTGACGTCGGCTGTGGCTTTTAGCATCTCATTTTGTATGGTCTTCTTTCAGACAAGCAGTATGGCTTTTAATGCATGACTGGTTTTTATTGAGACTGTATTTCCATCTTTAGATAAAGATGACCAAGTTCGGCTGTGGCTTTTAGCATCTCATTTTTTTATGGTCTTCTTTCAGACAAGCAGTATGGCTTTTGATGCATTACTGGTTTTTATTGAGACTGTATTTCCATCTTTAGATAAGGATGACCAAGGTCGGCTGTGGCTTTTAGCATCTCATTTTGTAAGATCTTCTTTCAGACAAGCGGTATGACTTTTGATGCATTATTCCTTTTTATTGAGAGTGTCTTTCAATCTTTAGATAAGAATGACTAAGTTCGGCTGTGGCTTTTAGCATCTCATTTTGTATTGTCTTCTTTCCGACATGCAGTATGGCTTTTGATGCATTACTAGTTTTTATTGAGAGTGTCTTTCAATCTTTAGATAAGGATGACTAAGGTCGGCTGTGGCTTTAAACATTTCGTTTTGTATGGTTTTCTTTCAGACAAGCAGTATGGCTTTTGATGCATTACTGGTTTTTATTGAGACTGTCTTTCAATCTTTAGATAAGGATGACCAAGGTCGGCTGTGGCTTTTAGCATCTCATTTTGTATGGTTTTCTTTCAGACAAGCAGTATGGCTTTTGATGCATTACTAGTTTTTATTGAGAGTGTCTTTTAATCTTTAGATAAGGATGACTAATGTCGGCTGTGGCTTTAAACATTTCATTTTGTATGGTCTTCTTTCAGACAAGCAGTATGGCTTTTGATGCATTACTGGTTTTTGTTGAGAGTGTCTTTCAATCTTTAGATAAGGATGACCAAGGTCGGCTGTGGCTTTTAGCATCTCATTTTGTATGGTTTTCTTTCAGACAAGCAGTATGTCTTTTTATGCATTACTGGTTTTTATTGAGAGTGTCTTTCCATCTTTAGATAAGGATGAACAAGGTCGGCTGTGGCTTTAAGCATCTCATTTTGTTTGGCCTTCTTTCAGACAAGCAGTATGGCTTTTGATGCATTACTGGTTTTTATTGAGAGTGTCTTTCCATCTTTAGATAATGATGACCAAGTTCGGCTGTGGCTTTAGCTATCTCGAAGGCATTTGACAGGATTTGACATTCTGGTTTTCTTCACAATTTCAACGGCTACGATTCCTCCGGATGAATTTTTTATTTGATCCAAATCTTTCTTAACAAAGTCATGTTGAACGGCAGATCTTTTAGAAACTTTTGCATTAAAGACGGAGTTCCCCAGAGTTCTATCCTTGAACCTATGTTGTTGTTTATCTTCATCAACGTCCTTCTCGATGTCATCATTATCTGACTCGGTATTTATGCAGATGACATATCTATTTATTCCTGTCTTAATAGTAAGTTCGATTATTACAATAAAGTAAAATTGGCAAATGATCTTGAAAATGACCTTAACTCGAAGAAGACATGTCTTGTACATTTTAACGTCTCCATAACCAAACTGCTGTCTTTTAGTAATCTTAGATAACCATTTTTTCCTTCTATCAGCATGGCTGATGCTAACCCTCACTAGAACTTGTTACATCTTTTTAGTCTTAGGTTTTTCACTGACTTAAAGTGGAACGGTTATATTGAATCAAGTCCTAGGAAATTTGGTTCAGTTTGTTTCGCCAATATTCCCTGCCAGAATCTATCTTAAGCATTTCTAAATCTACCATCATCTGTGCATTGAATATTGTTTTCACATAGTTTTGTGCTTCTGTTATATATCTCAAGATTCTTGACAAAATTGAAATAATGTTACCGCTGTAGCATAACTTTCCTATGTCTTTTCTATTTCTGGTGGCAATAAGCTTTCTTCTTCAGTATCTCGACCTTATGAATCCAAGCGTACTTCGTTTATCTGTTGAAAGAGCTAGATATAACCATAAGCTATGTTCTAGTTTCTTCTTTCACGCTTCTCGCCTTACAGCTTCTTACTTTTCAGTCAACTACAATCTTTTTCAATGCCATATCAATTGCCATGTTCTGACTTTCTGAAAAGGGTCATTCCAGCCAGATTCAACTAGGGTCCGTCCTGAAGGCCCCCAAAAGAAGGATTTTGCGAATTCTTTTAAAATTTAATTGAGATTTTTGCAACAAGTGACAGAAGAGTGTGATTAGTCGATCTTGTTTGAGATACTCATGATGGTTGCGATGAAGAAAAAAAGTTTCAAAGGCAAGCAGGAAATTTGTTTTTATTTAGAGGTTTCCAAAAGCAAGAAAAATCAAAGTTTTAAAAAATTTCAATATGTTCAGAATCTCCAAAGTGGCGTAAAATCTGTTTGACATGAAATAACATGCTGGAGTCATCAGGATCAGCTCATCTCAGAAATGTTAACAAATGGTAACAATCCGAAGGCCCTCAAGACGGACCCTGGATGGAATGACGCAAAACTGTTCTTTTTATCGTCCTTTCTCTTCACTAATGTTTTTCATTTTCTTTCACGCTCTGTGACCATTTTGCGTCTGAGTGGCTTTATTACCTTGATTGGAGAGAAATGAAAAATACATACGATTAAGCAAATTCGTCAGCTATAGTCCGTCGCTTACTAGAAAAATATTACGGAAACTACAATGTGCTTGACTTTTTAAAAATTTACCTCTTTTCTTTTTTTTTTTTTTTTTTTGCTCGACGAAAGTTGTTTTAAAAGAGAGCCATAGATGTGTGGGTAGTCATGAATGTGCGGGTAGCGTAACGGTTATCAGCGAGCTGAGTTTCAGTTTTGTCGCTTCCACATTATTTCCCTTGAGGAAGGCATGAATCCATCTCTTCTAGTAATAAGTTATATAGCAGAGTGTACAGGGCTCTTTAGACTTTGAGCGACAGACAGTTTTCCAAGAAGAACTACACTGAATTCAAAACTGTGGAGAAGAAAACAGAGGCAACCAACTATCCTTCCTAAATATTCACCCAGTTCATAAATAATAACGAAAAAGTACCTGCGCGGAACTATGATCGCTTACATCCTGAAGAAACCTAAAAAATGGTAGACTAGGCTCTTTAGCATTGTGTGGCAGCCATTCCACAAGGAGAACAACACTTAATTCTAAGCCGTGGTGAAAATAAAAACAAATTTCTCGATCATCTTGCCAAAGAAAGCATGACAATTCACAGATAATAGAGAAACCGAATATATACAGAACCGTCCTGAAATTATATAACACTAGCAGTATAGCCCGGCGTTGCTCGGGTGTAATGAAAGCTTTAAAACTAATCCATAGTCCTGGAGCTCAGACTCAGCCTAAAGAATATTTGTCTGAAGTTTTGTGAGAATCGGATAAAAATTGTGGATTTGTATAAAGGACAAACAGACAGATAAACAGACACACACACAAACATCTTGCCTTTTATATATATATATATATATATATATATATATATATATATATATATATATATTATCGATTTTCTGCACTATTGAAAGAACTGCAACCTTTAAACTTCTGAATATCGTTTCTTATGTCTTTGTCTATGAGTGTATCAAATTTGATTAAAATTGAACCACTCCTTCTATAATCCGATTATTTCGATTATCGTTTTTTCATATTTATCGGGGGGCACTTCGACACAAAACCTAGCTAAGAACACTCGCAGACGCTTATAGTACAACTGTGTAAATTATCAAGAAAATCGGTTCAGCTATTTTGGAGTCTATAGGTAACGGGCACACACACACACACACACATTCCATTTATAAATAAGTTTAGATACACTTTCATGGTAATTGACAAAGACAAAGAGAGGCAACCTTATGGTGGTGGGACTGAAACCGAACTACCAGATAAGGACCGATAATATTACTGATCCCTTTTAGGATTTTATCAAGGAGCCCAAGTTAAAATAACAAGAACACCAGACCACATGTGGCAGCGATATTCTAAGCATGGATGAATGGTAGACTTATAGATAGGTAAGATAGATTATCGAGAGAAAAATGTCTAGCATGACTCAAGAAACCAACTTTCTTAGCAACTGACCTAGGAATGGACTCAATATAGTCTTTCCATTTCATGTCATTTCAGAACGTTAGTCCGAGAAGGCGCAATGAGGCACTTTTCTGGAGGTTAGCATCAGCCATACTGATGGAAGGCAAAGAAGGGTCAAATTAATTATAAACCAATTTACATAAAATGTTATTTCACTAAATCTAGTACGATGTCTATGCTAAATACTAGCATTCGAAATCTTTCCTGCTCGAATATTGACCTATGTCACCATATGAAATGCGTGACTATTTCAATCAAGAGACATGCTATTATTTACTGAGCTTCTCTTGTTCTGCGCACGGCTTGGAGAATCATTGAAATCCCAACAAAGGAGAATTCGTTTACTTATTTGATTCTAAAAGCATATTTATGTCACACTTAAAACCGGAGTTGACCTGTACACAGAGCATATGAATTAATCGATTCTGATTCAAAAGTCAAGGGTCATCTTTACATACGGTACGTGAAATGATTACAATATATAGTCCCAACTCAAATAGGTTGGCTGATACAAAAACTTGTTTTGAATTTTAAAAAACTTGAAATGAGTAATTCGTCGTAGTAATACAAGTTACTTGATTGTTCTCATCTTTTCTAAGAAAAATACAACTGGGACAAACTGTACTGGTTAGCATTAACAGGGATTGACTTATAGCGGCGTCATAGTTTTTCTAAGGTCATCAGTGTAAAGGGAACACGTTTCAGTTATATACACTGTAACTCAATGCTAATTTATATCAGTTTGTTTGAAAGAAAATACAGGGTTTACGAATAATTCAGGAAAGGATAAAATATGAACGAAATTCAAGAAGATAAAAAATGGCGATTGACGTTGTGCTTACATTTTTAAAGATTGTGGTTATCATGGAAGCAAGTAAACAGAATGGAGTTCAACGGACTCAATTGCAAGAAAAAAAACTGTTTGAGAAACTGTTGTTACATTTAGTCATTGCAACAGTAAATGGGTGGGACCTAGATGCCAATCTAGTGGCTTGCTTAAATTCATGCAGTAGGGGCACCAACAATAAAAAAAAAAGTCGCCCAATGAAAATATTGTAGAAAAGACAGAGGGAAGACACGTCACTTCGGTGAGAAAGTGAATGAAGTCAGGACCGATCATATTACAGATTCTTCTCAGGATTTTGTCAAGAAACTCGAGATGAATAACAGGAATAACAAACCAGATATGGCAGCAGTATTTTGACCTTCACCCCATTCCATACTTTTGCAGTGGTAGAAATGAAGAAAAACAAGATTTTGGAACGACTGATCTACAATATTGGCGACACAAACGTAGAGATATTCGCACATTGCAGTAATTCATGCCTTGGGAAACGTATGAATCCAACTTTCATAATAGGAAAGGAGATCGGCACCAACAAGTAACCCCCTATTGCTCCGAAAAATGCCATGACTAATCAAATTTAGCCGGAAGGTTCGTGGCGAACCGATTCCAAATTTCAGCCAAGTCCGTTGCATTTACTTTTCGTACAAATGCTCTTAGGAAAAGCATGAATCCATTTCTTTTCTCCCCTGTTGTGGGTTACATCTCAAGGTAAACTGGGCTCTCTAGCCTTTGGTGGAAGCCACTGTAAGAGAAAAAAGTTATGAATTTCAAACTATGGAGACATCACTCCTAATAAAGCGTAGTAATAATTTAAAGGAACTTGTGGAGAGATATGATCGTTTACTTCCTGAAAGACTATGGCATTTCAAAACGCTATGATAGTTTGAAGATTATTCTAAAATCTTTGAGTAGGACTATTTTAATCATAATCCCTCTTTTAAATACAGAAGAAAAAAAAATTTTGCAATAATGTACAAGACCCAAGAGCCACTTGAGGTAAGAGTTACAGTAAGATGCGCATTTTATGCGGGTAGATGAGGAAGATAATGGATAACAATAGACTTGAACAGGTTAGAATTGAAGCGATCAAGGAAGCATCCTCTTGGGTGCCGGTTCCACAGAGCAGTGGTTCTCGAGAAGAATCTGCTGGAGTGAAAATTACTTCTCATTACTGGAATACGGGAGGAACGAGGGTGATTCACTACAATGGGCATAGCATGGCGGGTACTAACCGTCAAGGTTAGAACTGGTGGAACTAACGAGTCTAGTTTGTCTAAGCACTTTCCATGGAAATATCGATAGAGCAAAACTGCTGCATCGTGAAACCAACTCCCAAGAGGATGCTTCCTCGATCATTACAATCTTTATTTACTAAGTATATTCTTCCAAAAAATTGTAATACTGAAGTACCGTAACAATCAACAACCAGCGTTTTTCTTCTTTTTTTTTTCTTTTTACTCATTTCACCCCAAGCAAGGCAATAAAGCTACTAAGACACGATGACCTATGCTGATTCCTATTAGGATTTTATCAAAGAGCACAAATCAAGGCCCTTGTATATGGATAGAAAATAAACTGGGTAGAAACATAAAGCATTTGGTGAGATACGATAAAAATTTATTTGAATTGTTTGGAAAGTCAGATCTATTTGGGGTGGGGGGGGATGTTCGAATAGCTCAGAGCGTATACTGTAAGCAAACTGACTGCATTTAATTAGAAATTTGAGTAGGACATAATATCAGAAAACGGCTTAAAACCTGAATGTGTAATTTCACCGGACTTATTCAACCTCTACAGCGCGGTTATCCTCCAGGAGCCGGAGTTCTTACCAGGATTTATTACAGGTGGACATCTTAACAGCAGTGCTTGCAATGCAGCAAATCCCATTTCCTATGTATTTTGACAGCGCCCACCTCTCTGACGTCAGACATTTTACAATGCCTCCTCTGATTGTAAAAGTTCACATTTTCTTCATCCGTGAGGAGGTCGTTCTGCTTCCATTACCAAACAAAAGATTTGATATTACATAAAAGTTCGCTACTCTTTTCTGTCTTCCTAATAAAATTTCCCTATTTATTATTATTGTGGTTAGCTTTTGGAATCTACATTTTGCTGTGCGTGTTCGAATTTCCGTGTTGCATTTTCCATTCCATGTTAAAACACAGATTTTTAAACTTCTGTACTTTTTTGTACAGGGTGTGCGTTGTGGTGCATTGGATATCGACTCGGAACGAGAAATCGGGGAGCCGAGTTCGAGTTCCAGCTGAATTCATTGCATTCACTTACGCGCAAATACCCTTGGGAAAGGTATTAATCTGTCTATTCATTCCAGTTATGGGCTAAATAACAAGACAGATTGGGTTCTATAGCCTTGGTCGGAAACCAGTCTACCGCAGAAAGCAATGGCAACCTACTGCGGGATAATCTTCTGCTCAGTCTGTCATGTCTCTTTCGAGACATGATCGCCAAAAGCGTGTATCACGTACGGCACTTAACTGACTTGTTTTGACAGAATATTACAAAAAGAAAAACAATATTAAAAAGAGAGAATAAAAGAACAGGAATTCATATAAAATATAACAATTGAGATTGCATTTAAACTTTTGAAGATCAAAATTGACTTGAATCGGAAGAGAGTTCCATAATCGAGATATGAAACTGTTAACATAGAACTTTCGGTGACATCTAGCAGTTTCAGCTGTAAAATGACAAGACCTAGCCGCCAGACTTCCACAAAGAACGCTTTCATCAGGTAAGCTATGTTTTTTTTCAATGAGTCACCTTTTGAGCAGACATAGAAGTTGGCATCGAAACAACGAAACGTCTTTTACGTAATTTACCCATTATTGTAAGTTTAACATTTGCGATAACACAGCTTATAAATATCTACCCACGTAAGTCTCCAGACTACATGTGTACATGCGTGCCTGTTAAGTATAAGCCTTACCCAATTTACGAACTTGTGTACTTTTACAATCAGAGGGGGCATGTAAAATTTCTGACGACAGAGAGGTGGGCGCTGTCAAAATACTTAGGAAATGGGATTTGCTGTATTGCAAGCATTGCTGTTAACTGCCTAATTCTTGTGCTCTATTTATTTAGCCTTGTGACAGACTTAGTTATGCTTTATACCTACTAGCAGTATAGCCCGGCGTTGCTTGGATGTAATGAAAGCTTTAAAACTAATCGATGGTTCTGGAGCTCAGACTTTTTGGACGTTGGCACGAAAGACTAAAAAGTTTCCAGTTAAAGCGAAACCACAGACTGAAAGAAAAATGAATGAATATAAGTTAAATTTTGACTTCCTGGTATACATATATATATATATATAAATATATATATATATTATCGATTTTCTGCACTGTTGTAAGAACTGCAACCTTAAAACTTCTGAATATCGTTTCTTATGTCTTTGTCTATGAGTATATCAAATTTGATCAAAATCGGACCACTCTTTCTATAACCCGATGTTTTCTATTATCGATTTTCGATATTTATCGGGGGTACCTGGACACAAAACCTAGCTAAGAACAGTCGCAGACGCTTATAGTATAACTGTAAATTTTCAAGAAAATCGGTTCAGCCGTTTCGGAGTCTATAGGTAACACACAGACAGACAAAGTTCCATTTATAAATAAGTTTAGATTAGATTTAGATAGATACAGCTTCATTATGGACGGCTTGGGATGCAATAGTTAGCATAGCCTAACAATCAATGACTGGATTAAACTGTTCGATACTGTCCGCTCAGTAAATAATTAAAGTCTTATTTGGTTGGTGGTGGATACCTACTATAGTGCAAGGTAGCAAACTCGTTTCACAGACAAATAGCAAGCATTTTGAGTTCGATCTCAACTGGGTGTCTTTGTAATAAACTAACCTAAATTTAAAAAATAAGTTGTTTTTTTTTCCCCGCGTTGCTAATTTATTTACGTAATTTGTACAGGAGCAAATAGTTGGCGTTCGAACCCGCGTCAAAGCAGACAGGTCGGGCGGCCAGCCCTTGCTTCATTGAACACTTATTCAACACAATCTTTCTTATAACAATATCTGCTCTTGATTTCGATTATAGTGGATGTGCGGGTGGTATAAGAGATAATGCCTCGGAATGAGAAATCAGAGATCCGAATTTCTGTCGAGTTCACTTACGCATAAATATTTTTTGGGAAATGCTTGAATCAATCTCCTATGGATTAAATAGTAGGAATTGTATATGAAAACAATCATTGTTATTTTCAAATAAAATTGTTAATGCTATATTCAGTCTCAGAAAATAAAATATGAATATGTGGTTTTGAATAACCACAAAGTGTTGATAATTCGTAGAAAATATATATACCCTTGTTCCATGCGTCTTGTTGGCAAGCAGGTCATTTAAACGCAGTGCTTCGATCCGTACCCAGGATTACCATCAGTTTTTTGCTGTAAAACATGTTATTTATTTAACACTTTCTCTCCTCTTACAAGAATTAAATTAAAATAATACAATTTATATAGTTTAGTTCTTTACTATGAACAGAGATGGTAATCATATCTTTGACAAATGACTCATATATCTGAACTTGTGCCAGACTACGTAAAGTTCAATAAGAATCTGTACAGTCCCATTTGGCATGTACCAAATGTCTTCCATTAGAAAAAATTCTCAGAAGTTTGTTCCTCCTCTGTTTTCAAGAAAAATAATTCCAATTTTTCACTCCCAACTAAGGAATTTTGTTTTGGTCTTTTTACGTTTTAATTTTTTCTCTATTCTTTCTGCTTACGTAACCCGTGTTATTACGAATAGGATTTAAACGAATTTATCAAGACTGTTATTTTCTTTAATGATTGCATTTATCGTGTCACTGTAGATATTAAAAGCTAACATCAAAGTAGGTTTATGCGATTTGTGATATTAAGGATTTATATGTAGAATTTACAAAATAATTCCATATATCGTGAAACGACAAATACTAAAAAAGTATATAACCAACCGGGCCTGGTGTTTAAAGTTTAATATCAGATGCTCAAGCCGTCGTGAATATTTTATAAGAATATAAAACGATTTATACAATGGCTTAGGGGAGATACTTACAACCCCAATATAAAATTCTTTCCGAGGGAAATGTTGATTAGTTTTTGTTTAGTTGATGCCAGTCAGTATTACGATTAAGAATCTTAGAATCTTTCATCCATGTTTGTATGATCCTAGTAAGTATTTATGGGTATGATTACATCTAGACATAATTTCTTATCTTTCATTTCGTTTTTTTTTTTTTTTTTTTTTTTTGGTTCTTTTTGTGGGAAACAACATAATAGCTAGTCCCCCGGGCACATTCTGCATACGTTTCCACCGTTGTATGCTTTGACTATTTTCACTATACTCCAAGTTGTATCAGGGTATACTCCATATTTCAATTTTAGTTTCCACACATGGCCAGCCAATTTAGTACAATATCAGAGGTTTTCAATTTTAAATGTTGATTCATGATTATTTAATCTGACTTTAAAACTGTCTTTGGTAGATCCCAAATATTTTTTGCTTTGACCATCTATGTCATGTACCTCTACTGTGCGGATATTATATCTATGTACGGTTTAGCGAAATTGAACGCTTCCATTAAGCCTTTTTCAGATTTGATGGGTAAACGTTTTATGTCATATTTTATGAATGTATATTTGTTTTCGCTTTGAATTTTTTGAAACCAAGAAATACAATCCCCTGTGTTTTTTTTTTTTCCACTGGTTGGCTTGAGTAGCAATTTTCAGTAAATAACAAATGTTTTTAATATTTGATGGCTTATCTTACCTACTTTACTTTTTGTTTAGTTTATGAGCCGGTACGAGAGGCTATTAAGAAAATTATCTTTGTGGTCTTTTATCGTTAGGAAAGTTTGCTTATCAGTCAAAATTTGTATCTTCTTGCTTAAATCTAGATTTTGTGTAATTATCTTAGCTTCCTCGTTGATATTTTCAATATGGGAATCTGGAAGTTTTTTTCTAAGATTTAATGATTTTTTTCATTTATTTTTTCGTATTCCTTTGAATTTATTTCATATATGTTGTTAGATTTGTCTCCTTTATTAAGGATATTTTGTGTTTTTATTCACAATGGTGAAGCATGAATTAAAAAATTTAAAAAAAGGCCACATGAAGAATAATTTGTCACCCACAAGGGCTCGGGGACTCTTTTGGACTCTATCAAGGCTGGAGAGTGAGACCTGGGCAGCCCCGCCCAAATATGAAAACTGATCTGGCTCTTGCAAAGGTAGAAGATATCATGAGAAGTCAGATACTTACCGGTGCGGTAAAGGGAACCGACGATTTTGCCGACATCTTTAACAGTGGGACGTAGGTACGAGTTCCACTCGAGGTCAGGTGTAGGTTTAAGGCCAAATACAGGGTGCGATGGATAAATTGTCATCTAAATTACGCAAAAATGAAAACATGTACAAAGATTATTTATGAAGATATATTTACCAAAACTACACAAAAATATCTTGAAATACTAGAGAGTAAATTTATTCAATAAAATCTCCATTTGACTTCAACCACTGACTCCAGACGACTTCGGAATCTTCTGCAACTCTTTTGGGTGGTTTTCTTATTCAAATTGATGAATGCTTCCATAATCCTTGCCTTTCATTCATCTTTCGTGTTACAAGGAGTTTTGTTGGTCTCTCGCTAAACTGCGGCCCACAGGTAATAATCAAAGAGGTTGGAAGCTGGGGAGTTAAATCAGAAGAGTGATCAATTGCCAATCTCGGATCATCAAGAGTTTTACACGTGCACTGGTATATCGTCGTAGCATCGGCATAGATGTTTAGAGATAATTTCGGTATATTCTTAGGTTAATTATCTATGTAAATCAACTAGAAGTTTGATCTGATGATGATATATATATATATATATATATAGGTTTCCAGTCTGTAAACGGTGAGGATAAACCGACAAGTTTACCTGAATATAAAATATTAATTGGTAAATCCATATAGAGACCTCGATGGGCATTAACCAGAGCTATATGAAGTTTATAAACTTCATATAGGGTAGTTTGTGCAAGTTTAGAAGAGAGATCACTTGCCAATTTCTGACCATCAAGAGTTTTAGACGTGCACCCTTATATCGTCGTATCATCGGCATAGATGTTTACAAATGATTTGAGTATATTTTTTGGTAGAAATAGTTGATCATTTATGCAAATCAAGTAGCGGTTTTGTCCGATGAAATAGCTCTATCACTGATATTGAGCGCTTTCAAATAAGTACTGCGCATATATAATATATAAATAATATAATATAAATAACAAGGGTATTTGCGCGTAAGTGAAGGCAATGAATTCAGCTGGAATTCGAACTCGGTTCCCCGATTTCTTGTTCCGAGCCGATATCCAATGCACCACAACGCACATCCGAAGCATTACATCTCCAAAACCTGATTTTTCAATAATATTTCGTTCACGTTCTGTTCTCTTTTCGTCACTATCGCAAAAATTGTTAAACGTATTTGCAACCAGAAAAACAAATCAGTCAATCCTGAATCACGACAAACTGACTCGGAATAATATTTGTTCGCGTCACTTAGTGCATTGTGGTACAGTGAATATCGGTTCGGAACGAGAAACCGGGGAGCCGAGTTCGAATTCCAGTTGAATCCATTGTATTCACTTACGCCATTGTATTCACTTACGCGCAAATACCCTTGGGAAAGGTATTAATCCGCCTCTTCCTTCCAGTTATGGGTTAAATAACAGGACAGATTGGGTTCTATAGCCTTGGTCGGCAACCAGTCTACTGCAGAAAGCAATGGCAACCTACTGCGGGATAATCTTCTGCCCAGTCAGTCATGTCTCTTTCGAGACATGATCGCCCAAGCGTGTATCACGTATGGCACTTAACTGACTGCCTGAATATAATAGTTGGAATCATGATTAAGGCTTCTACCGGTCACAAAGTGGGGGATCGGTTTTCTATTGTCATGAAGTAATAAACTGATCCCCCACTTATTACTATATATAATATAATACATATCTTCCCTTTCTAGCTATGAGTCAAATAACAGGACAGATTATGTTCTATAGCCTTGGTCGGCAACCAGTCTACCGCAGAAAGCAATGGCAACCTACTGCGGGATAACCTTCTGCCCAGTCAGTCATATCTCTTTTGAGACATGATCGCCCAAGCGTGTATCGCGTATGGCACTTAATTGACTGAGTGATGCAAAATTCAACTGTGTTTACTTCACACGCTACATTTGAATTCAGATGTTATCGTACTCGGCTCTCTGATTTCCAATACCGAGTCATTATTACAGCAGCTGCACATCCAAGCTTACAGCACTTGCTATTCTCAATTGTTGATTCATCTTGGTACGGGCCAGTTTAACTTCGGTGATCGAGCGGACCTGAAGGAGACTACCACCACCTTAAAATTTATTGTTTTTCACTTTTTTTACTTTTTTCAGCGCAGTCTTATCGATTGCACCCTAAACTTTCCGAATGACAAAAAGAATTTGGAAAAAGTTCAATATTTCAAAAAATTTTAATGGGGGGGCTCTGTTTTTCACGCAACGTTATAGTAAATCAACCCTCCATTCTGGAACCACTTGCCAGTACGACATTACCACCACCTGTAAATTGGTTGATTATATTTTTCTTTTTTTTCTTTTTTTTTCTTTTTTTTGACTTTTTTCAGTGCAATCTTATCGACTAAACCCTAAAGTCTCAAATTGACAAAAAAATTTGTACAAATTTCAACATTTAAACAATTTTAGCGGGGAGCTCAGTTTTTCATACAACCATATAGTAAATCGATCCTCTGAAATTAATTTTTGTGCTTGAGCATATTCAACAACTGAATCCTTTGCAAAATTTTTGAATAAAGCCATTCTTGGAATTTTCGAGGAATTTTTCGTAAGAACTTAAAAAAAACTTGAAAAAGACAAAAACAATAGCAACTCGTCCCCAAAAAAAAAAAAACACATCGACCCAACACGAGTGGTTCTAAAATGGAGGATCGATTTATTATAACGTTGTATGAGAAACTGAGCTCCCCACTCAAATTGTTTAAATATTGAATTTTTTTCAATTTTTTTTTATTGATAATCGGAAACTTTATGTAATAACCGATAAGACTCTGCTGAAAAAAGTTTTAAAAAAAAAAGAAAAAAAAAGAAATTTAAAGGTGGTGGTAGTCTCCTTCAGGTTCACCGGTGATCTTAACCAATGAGGATAATCCGATAAAAAGAATTTTAAAACTTACAGTGTATCATTTGCGTTCACATACCCCATCTTTATTTTGGTTTTTTCGATATCCAAGGTGAACCGACCCACTTTCCAGAAGTGCAGGTAGTTATCATTAAAATGCTGATTTTATGATATAAAGATTGAGAAAAGTCTGAGAGCACAAAATGTCGACTGTCTAACAACTGCTTGAAAACTGACACTATAGCGTAAACAGTTACATAACAAACCACATTTGCACCATACGTGTTGTGTATGGAAAATATCCAGTGCAGCCACTTCATCCATCGTCGAAATGTGGCCTCCCTTTGTCTGTTCTATAAATACTTTCATGGCTTCTGCTCAGACGAACTTAAGTCACTGATGCCTCCTCAACAGGTGTTTACTCGTGCAACCAGACTGGCAACTGGGTCCCACCCATTCACAGTCAGGTTAGCCAAATGCAGACGACAATTCTACTCCTGCAGCTTCTTCTCTCGCACTTCCCGCCTGTGGAACTCGCTCCCGTATTCTTGCTTTCCTGACGGCTACAACCTCCAGAAATTTAAATGCAAAGTCAATACTCATCTACTAACCACTGGACTCTAGCTCTCTCCCCACCCCCGTATAACCTTCCCTTTCTCTCCACCTATGTATCTGTCATCGCACCTGCTTTCTCAGCTTTCTATTGTTCCTTTCTAACTAGTTTGTACTCCTCACTCTTTTCTAATTAATCTTTTTACATTTATGTAGCCCCCTGCACATCAGTGGCGTTTCCGCCTCGCTTGGGGTGAAATGATTAAAAATATATATATATATATATATTTCCTGGAGCGATTACCTGGCTATCATTTATGAATGTTACGTAAATATTTAATTATACGTCGTTAAAATGATCTTATATAGTAATGGGATGTGTTATATATATATATATATATATATATATATATATATATATATATACGGGGGGGGTTGCTTGTGGTGAGAGAGAGATATATTATTGTGATAGATGATTAACAAAATGAAACAGAATTATTGTTGTGGTAGACATAAATATTTAGATAGATAAAAATATTATTGAGATATTTAAAAAATATTATTGGGTTAGATAGAAATATTATTGTGATAGACAAAAGGAAAATATCTTAGCAAGTCAAGTCATTTGCCCTGATAAAGTTCATCAGAAGACAGAACGCGCTGTCAAACCTAAGTTTTTTTTCGTCTTTATTCATGTTGTATTTTTGCATATATATTTTTGTGATAGTGAATTCATACACACTACAGGCCATAATTATTAGGCCACTCTAGTTTAAAAACAAAAAATGATGTATTTCATACTATAATTCTAAATGAAAATAGGTTTCTTTTGTTATCCGAAACACCTTAAATTTTCTTCATTCTTTCATTGATGAAACTGCAATGTAGGTAATTAAATACTTAAAAATTCATTTGGTGCACATGTTATTGTGCAGTATTAACAAAAGAACCATTTATTTTCATTTACAATTATTCACTTGGCAATAAATACTAAAAAATAGTATCAAATACATCATTTTTAAAACACTGGGATGGACTAATAATTATGGCCGTAGTGTATAGTGCGACGAAAAGTCGCGCACCATAGAAATCCTGTTGAGTAGTCACCGAAGTCTCCAGATCTTACATCCTCTGATTTTTTTAATTTTTTATTTGAAATCAGTTGTTTCTCAGTTGCCACCAAGAAATATTAAGGAAATAAATATTAAAGATAGAATTACATGGTAAACTGACAGAGGAAACTGTCCGTCGTGTTAATGAATCATTCAGGCACAGAAATTAAATGTTTTGAAAAAGAAGGACATCTTGAACAGCACATATAACAATTAAATGGGCACCTCGAGGTGGCGTAATGGTTATCAAGCTTGTCTCGCTAGAACTATTACAATTGAGTAGTGAGTTCCATTCTCACTAGGTGCCCCGTAGTTTCGGCCTTGTGCCACATTTAAGCTGTGTTTAGAAAATCACCATATTTAATTGGAGTAGATAGATCTATCTATCGCCCGGTTCACACTCCACCCACGTCTATTGAACAGGTTAAGAGGCTCATCTCTTGTTCCCTGTTTAGGATGTGGTTTCCGGCTTTCTCATTTCCAATCTTTTCACTATTACGTAGCCCCCTGCACATCAGTGACGTTACCGCCTTGCTCGGGGTGATACGATAAAAAAAAATAACAGTTAAATAAGTAATAAATAAAACGTTCATGTGTAATTCTTTCTTCTTTTATGTGTCATGTCCTTTCAGGACGTAGGCGATCATGGCTTTCTACGTCTTCCTATCCCTGGTGGCTCTTAACTCGCTTTCTCCTGTTGCACCATGCAACCCTCATTCCGTCATCCACCTAATCAAGCCCTTCAAATATGTTATCCGCTGCTTTCCCCTGTTTATTTTTCTCTCTATCTGGCCTGTTAGTATCAGGTTCTCCAAGCCCTCCTTCCTCATTGCATGTCCCAGGAACTTTAGTTGTCTCATCCTGATGCTCAGTATTAATTTCCTTTTTGTCTCCATCCTTTCCAAAACCTCGTCATTGCTCACATGCTCTATCCACGATATTTGCAGCATCCTTCTGCAGAACCACATTTCACCTGCTTCAAGTTTTTTCTTCATCTTCGATGATATTGTCCAACATTCACTGCTATATTGAAGAACATACATCATATAGCAATCCAGTACTCTCCTCTTTGTTTCTCGCGAAATTGTCCTGTTTCTTAATATTTTACTCAACTTCTGGAATGCTTCCTTCGCCATGCGAATTCGCCTTCGGATCTCCGTGTCGCACTTTCCGTCTTCTGTTATAACACTTCCCAGGTATTTAAATTTTTGTACCTGCTTGATTTTAGTGTCCCTCACCTGTATTTGGCACTTTGGGCTGATCTTTTTGCTGATGACCATGCATTCGGTTTTCTTGCAGTTTATTTGTAGTCCTTTCTTGTCACTCCCCTCAGTAAACTTTTGTAGGTCTTGTAGTTTCCTTTCCGTGTCTGCTATTAGCACTGTATCATCTGCGTACCTTATATTGTTTAAAATGTAACCTCCGATATCGAATCCTGGCATATCTTCTAGGGTTCTGAGAATAGTCTCGCTGTACAAGTTGAATAAATCCGGTGAAAAGACACATCCTTGTCTTACGCCCCTTTCAATCTTTGTATAACTGCTGAATTCATTATAATTTTAATGAATCATTTCTATAGTTCGCAATTTTTGCCTTACCTGGAATACATGTAAAAGTCTATGGAAGTAGGATTTGTGTTGCGGTGTAATGGCTATCGACTCAAAATGTGAAATCAGAGATCCGAGGTCGAATTCAAGTCGAATTCGTTTCATTCATTACGCACAAATACCCTTGGGAAAGTATTTATCCATCTCTTCTCCCTCTAGCTATGGGTTGAATAGTAGGACTGATTGTTTTATCGCTTTGGTCTCCCACATTAAGTAATGGCAACCTTCTTCGGAAAAATATTCTGCCTATCAGTCATATTTCAAAAGAGACATAGTCGTCGAAGCGTGTCTCACGTATGGCAATTAACTGACTGACTATGAAAGTAAATTCAGGCAGAAAATTCGGAATGGAGCCCCAATTAGGGCTGACTATAAGCAATGACGAGGATGTGCGTTGTGGTACAGTGGATATCGGCTCGGAACGAGAAACCGGGGAGTCGAGTTCGAATTCCAGTTGAATCCATTGTATTCACTTACGCGCAAATACCCTTGGGAAAGGTATTAATCCGTCTCTTCCTTCCAGTTATGGGTTAAATAGCAGGACAGGACAGACTGGGTTCTATAGCCTTGGTCGGCAACCAGTCTACCGCAGAAAGCAATGGCAAACTACTGCAGGATAATCTTCTGCCCAGTCAGTCATCTCTCTTTCGAGACATGATCGCCCAAGCGTGTATCACGTATGGCAATTAACTAACTATGAAAGTAAATTCAGACAGAAAATTCGGAATGGAGTCCCAATTAGGGCTGACTATAAGCAATGACAAGCCTCCGGCAACTCCTTTAGCCAAAAGGCTCAAAATGTAACGCTCTGTATTTCTTGTCGGTATAGACGTCAGCATGTGTTTTGGACAGAGCTCGCCTCCATATGCCATCATAGAATCCTTGCTCCCAGAATGTTCACTCTTATCTTACTACCAAAGGACTGAATTTTTATCAAACAGGGCGCTACCATTATTTCACTAGATAAACGGGCGCCAACTCCTTGTAAAATGTACGGCGTTCCTATAATGCAAACATCAGGTAACAACTCAGCGTTACCCTATCGAAAGATGTGTCGCTATATCCGTATATACTGCTTTTCTTCCTACGCCTTTGATTCTCACCTTGATGTGATAGTTGGGCAGTGGCCTAAAGAGCTATGCCAGTGGGTAAGTCGGAGTAGGGAGGAGACTAAATAGGAATCACGAAGTTATAGGATTACTCATCCCGTTCTGACAGAAAAATCAATCTTGATTTCAATTTACGACCAACGGTGAATCACACAGGATGTAGAACGGGCAAAAATGTCCTAATCCTCAAACAAATTACTATTACGACTTTATGACTTTGACTTTAACGGTACACTTTCAGATGTTAATACTGTTATGTGTGTCTATATATTTTGTTACGTGTTAGGTGTAACAAAAGGGAAAAAATGATTGACCAAAACTCAGAGACAAATCACAGATAAATATTTAATTTACAGAACACATCAAATAAGATATTTACAAACATACAATTTTTGTTGCATTCAACACAGGAAACATAGAGTTTACTACTAGCAAGTGTTACGAGGAGAGAAGGGGAAGGTAAGGTGTCAAGTATCTTTACCCAGGTAAGTTGGCGGGGAAGTTAAGTGCTATACTTTTTGGAAATCCTCAAATGAGTATATAAATATAATTTTAAGTACGGTCAATGAAAGAGTCAAAAATATGTATTTACCCATATCGTTCCATGAGGTTTTCTTTCAGGTTTTAGTTGGTCGGCAACTTCTTATAGATTCTTTCGGCTGGATATAAATCCTTGAATCATAACCGGAGTTGATAACATCAGCAAACCCTGGTAATAACTGACTGTTCTCTGCCCAAAACCTATTTTTATAGGGGCTAACACCTAATTTGCATATTTCTAGAACTTTTCGAATTCTCTTGATTTTACTGGAACATTCTCAATCATTCTAGTACCTTCCACACGTTCTATTTCTAATTTTCTTATTTTACGACTACTTCCTGAATTTTTTTTTGTAATAACCAGTAGGACTCAATAGAATTCATTACTATAACTTTTTATACATAATTAATATTATTTTTGTATATAAATGCATCCTCGTAACAAATATGTATATATTAGGTAATATATATATATATATATATATATATATATATATATATATATTAGGTAACTCCACAATATCGCTAAAAGAATTATGAATTAAAAAGGCTCCCAAACTTAAAAGCAAACTTTTTCCATCAAAATGTTTATATTATTATTAAGAGAAAACATCAAAGTATTTTTAAATTATTTTTTTTTAAATTTTGAATCCCTTCTAACACGTTCGAAATTTTGGTAAAAAAATCTTGTTTTGATTTTAGATAGTGGGTAACTAAATATAATTTCTGTTTGAAATACACCAGTGTGTTCTGCTTACTAGAAATAGCACATTTATTCATTTAACTATCAATTTAAACTAAAATAAATGTTTCAAGAAAACTTTTTTTTTATTTCTGAAAAATTTAATTTAAAAGTTAGGTATCGAAAATGAGTGGAGGTACCTATTGTAAACGAAGACAACTGAGTTTTGGTTCACGCTATAAAATATCAGTTATTAAGTCTGATTTTTTGTAACTCTGGTGTCTCTTTGTGTTATAATGGATAACGACCGAGTGAAATTGTCTATTTTTTAGCTGCCGTGTACTTTCAGGATGTGGTAAGTCATGGCTCGCCACAACTTTCTATCCTTTGTAGCGCTTAGTAACATTTGCCTTTTTAACCACCCCTCACTTCCCGTTCTGTGATCCATTAACATAAGATCTGTGGCCCGCTCTCCGTCTCTTTTGATTTCGATATGTCCTGTGAGTGCCAAAATTTCCCATCCCTCTTTCCTAATTATGTGTCCCATAAATTTCAGCTGTCTCGATCAGTTTATGAGAATAAGTTTCCTTTTTGTTTCCATTTTCCTTAAAGCTTCCTCATAGTCTATGCAAGGCATTCAGTTCCCGATATCACTTACCCCATAGTTGTCAATTAGTTGAATCATAACAAGAAATCATTATAAATTTCATAACTGGATGTGGTCATAAGGTCGCTGCATATCTCACCACCTGAATCAATTCCGTCCAAGTATTCATTCATGCGTAGCGTGTGTTGGACATGTCACCCTGACGGTGCTTATCCCTGACCAGGTCAGACTATATAGCCAATGTCTCCAACTTGAAGACTCAGCGGGTGGGCTTTTTATTCCTTCGGTGAAACTCTCTGTCTCGCCGTTAACTTCAGTCTAGGAAACACTGTGCTCAGCGGTACCGCACTTGCTGGATCCATAGCTATAGAGCCCCAGTCTAACCCCGTTGTGTTAGACAGCTGTTTACTCTACAAGAAGGATCATCCGCCCATTGACAGGTCTTGTCTTTAATCCTGCTGGGCGTCTAGCCACCTTCCTCACTTGAAAAAACTTGGTGGGTGAACCGGTTTAGTCGGTGATGACACAAACGTGCGACAGGTAATATTGGGTTATATGGTACCAGGAACACTTGTGAAGTGACCTGACATAATATAATAGTATAAAAATGAAACAAATAATTGCATTTTAATGAAAGAAAACCCACACCCTACAAACGAGAGATAGATAGATAGATAGATAATAAAAATTCAAGATAGATAGATAGAGAGAGAGAGAGAGAGCGAGACAGACAGACAGACAGACAGACAGACAGACAGACAGAGACAGAGGCGGAGACAGAGAAAGAGAGAGATACGGTAAATTTTCTCTTCGCTTATTAGTAATAGGCATATATTTATATACACAAATCGAAATATATTCAAAGACACGCAGAGTAAGTGGGAAGAGAGATAAACAGGTAGGCAGTGAAAAAAGAGGGGGTGTGAGAGAGAGAGAAGATGCAGAAAGAGAAACCAAGCAGGCAAGCTGATAGAAAGAGGAGAGAGGAAAAGAGAGAGAAAGGGAAAGAGAGAGAGAGAGAGAGAGACCAAGCAAATAGGCTGACAGAAAGAGAATAAACACACACACGCATATACACATAAACCAAGCAAGCAGTGCAACAGAGAGAGAGAGCGAGAGAGAGAGAGAGAGAGAGAGACCATGCAGGCGGACAAATAAAACAGCGAACAAGTCGAAAATTGCTTGGCACACAGGAAGAGATACTGATATAGCTTTATCACAGAACAAATTCAGTTTCCGGGCGAAGCTGCTTGGATTCAACTTCATTGCATTATTGGGAAAATATTAGGGGAAGTCATAAATTCACGTGTTATTGTCTTTTCTCACATTACCAAATGTGTTTTTAGAATGATCTCCATTTATGACCCAATTAAGTTACCCTGTATGTTGGGAAATGGCTTCTTAAGCAAAACGACGTTGGGGAATGGGTCCTTAGGCAAACAGTCAGTTAAGGGCCATACATGATACACGCTTCGGCGATCATGTCTCGAAAGAGACATGACTGACTGGGCAGAATATTATCCCGCAGTAGGTTGCCATTACTTTCTGCGGTAGACTTGTTGCCAGCCAAGGCTATAAAACCCAATCTGTTCTGTTATTTGACCCATAACTGGAGGAAAGTGACGGATTAATACCTTTCCCAAGGGTATTTGTGTGCAAGTGAATGCAAGGAATTCAACTGGAATTCGAACTCGGCTCCCCGATTTGTCGTTCCGAGTCGATATCCACTGCACCACAACGCACATCTGCACCACAACGCACATCCTATACAAAAAATAATTAACCTCCTCAGGCAGTATCGTAGCAGCCTTGAGCTGGTACACTAATTGATAACCTTGGGTGTAAATAGACAAATACATTATTTTTCCTGTCACGTATATAAAACTAGCAGTAGAGACCGGCGTTGCTCGGGTGTAAAGAAAGCTTTAAAACTAATCCATGGTCCTGGAGCTCAGACTCTTTGGACGTTGGCAAGAAAGAATAAAAAGCAATAGTTGTTTCCAGTTAACGCGAAGCCGTAGACTGAAAGAAAAATGAATGGATGTAAGTCAAATTTTGATTTCCTGGTATCGATATCAAATAAGTTTTTTTCGTCGTAAACTGAATTTTGAAGGCTAAAAAAGTCCTCTGAGTAAATGGTATCATGGTTGAGACTAAGAACTACAATTATACCT
Organism: Ascarosepion bandense; assembly: GCA_037127315.1. Lineage (NCBI taxonomy): Eukaryota > Metazoa > Mollusca > Cephalopoda > Sepiida > Sepiidae > Ascarosepion > Ascarosepion bandense. The sequence goes on from JBBBDQ010028960.1 coordinate 241,259, forward strand.
ACTTCAAACCAAAACCGAAGCAAAAACTAAAATAAAAGAGCTGAAAAACTGATTTTGATCAGACCCTGTAGGATATCGGGGTATCGATTTCAAATATCGGAGTCAAATAAGTCATCCAAGGATAGAGCTGCAACCTTGAAACTTCTGAATATCGTTTCTTATGTCTTTGTCTATGAGTGTATCAAATTTGATTAAAATCGGACCAATCCTTCTATAACCCGATTTTTTCGATTATCGATATTTATCAGGCGTACCTCGCCACAAAACCTAGCTAAGAACACTCGCAGACGCTTATAGTACAACTGTGTAAATTTTCAAGAAAATCGGTTCAGCCGTCTCGAAGTCTATAGGTAATGGATACACAGACACACACACACAGACACAGACACACACACACACAGTTCCATTTATAAATAAGTTTAGATTTAGAATAGTAATAGGTAAACGACTAGAATCGGGGCCATATTTAGCAAACGCAAAAATGAAAGTAGATACTTATCAAGAACTATTGAGGAACAAGGAGGATTTAAAAAACGTTTTGAAAGAAAACAAGTTAATCGCATAAAAAAGTACGCGTCTTGATTGTTACTGCAATATGGCTTTGGTATGGAAAAGTTGTTCTGAGGGATGTTTGTTTGCATTTTGGCGAAATGACATACACTGAATTTCAAGCTTATAGTCCTTAATTATTGATATGTAACCATCTGAAACAACACGCACGCAGTTCTGAGAACGACATCTATTGGAAAACAGCGAGAACTTATTCAAGGTCCTACTATTAGTAACGTTTTGAAATTTTAGTTCTTTTTTTTTTTTATTGTAGTGAGTAGCTCTCTACGGACAAAAGTAACATAGACAAAAGTAACACAGACACACAAACATACACAAAGTTCCATTTATAAATAAGTTTAGATTTAGATCTCCTTTAAGATTTACAGGCGTTGGTGAATCAGCCTCTCATCACTAATGATCATTGTTCCGAGTTCAGGCAAAAGCTACGATTTCGAAGTATTTTTCTTTTGAAAGAAATCTTTCTTAAGTTTTCGAGTTGGTATTGTCCGGTAAAAGGCCGCAAGCAAGCGCTGATGCGTATGTTTTCGTTATATCGACAATAACTTTGTCATTCTATGTCGTCGGTTTCGTCGTTGTACGTCTACGCGACAATTTAAAAATCGACTAAATTTAAAATGGCATTTCACTTGCATTTATCTTTATTTCACCGACAAAATAACTGTTAACGTTCACTTTTTACTTTTTTTTACTTCATCCATTTTCTTCTTCGCTAGTAGCAATTGGTACTCTAGACTGCCACAGGATGTCGCTTTTCTAGGCCACTTAACACCATTTTCTGTTGCGTTAAGTAAAATGAAATAACCTTTTAAAATCTGATTAAAAAACAATCAAAAAGCAAAAGCTAAAGTAAAAGTGTTAATATCACAATTCAGTTTATCTTCATGAGAAATGTTTTTCACATGGGAAGTTCGGTTTCAATTATAACGCCGTTTATTTATTTATTTACCGAAACTGAGTCTTTATTGGCGCCCAAAGATGAAGACACTGGTTTCATAAGAGTTTCTTTAGCGCTGTCTCAGAATATATTACGATTCGTTCATATATATATATACAGGTTTCATAGAATAATATGGACAAGTTCTGTCTATTTATTTTGTGTAAGATCCGTTCGTATGATCTGATTAGCTTGATAGTGTTGTCATGGAAAGACGACAAGAAATCGCAATAATTGTTGATTTTTTTATCAGGTCTGAGCTTTCGGTTTACATAAGCCATTATCAAAGGATGAACATTTAATGTTCAGTGAACATAGAACATTGAAATTATTATTAACAGAGTGGAGTTATACAGAGAAAATTAGACAGGTCCATATATATATATATATATATATATATATATATATATATATATAAGAAAAATTAAGGCAGACACGTTATTTTATGGTAAATCGGGTGTGTAGGCCTATTTCAGGCGAACCATCATCAGCTTCCGTCTTTATTTTACAAAGGATTTTACACGATCGTGTAAAATAAAGACGGAAGCTGATGATGGTTCGCCTGAAATAGGCTTACACTTCCGATTTACCATGAAATAACGTGTTTGCCTTAATTTTTCTTATATTTGCTCTATATGTATTGATATACATATATATTTAGAGCTCTCTTAGAGAGTTATCCTACAACTGTATGTACAGTGTGTGTGTGTGTGTGTGTGTGTGTGTGTGTGTGTGTGTGTGTGTGTGTGTGAAAAGATTTTATTAATATTTAATTTAACATTTACATTATTCACAAGTTCACAAGGGTGTTAGCCAGAAAAGTGAATGAAAGCGCTTGGAAAATAATTACGGAACATTTTTACATTTCTCATCTTCAGCAAAAAAGGGAAATCTTAGAGTACTAGATGATTTGTATTAATCTTTTCAATTTTCGATAAGTAAATATCGTCTTCACTTAATAACTTAATAACCTAACCGTCAAAAGACTTTGTAGAATTTCTTAACATTTTTGAAATTTATAAATTGTTATAATAAAAAAAGAAAAAATTAAAACGATACTTTTAAAATTTCATTATTAATCGAATTTTTTTTCTTCAGTCTATAATGCTCTTAATATATATTATTTATAAAAGCAATCAAATCTTATCTAATTAAATTATGTCACAGTTTTAGTGCATTTTTTATTTTACTATTCGGAGCAGATTTTCAGAAAAAATGTTTGAAAAAAATAATGGATAAGTTACATTCCCTAATGAGTCCTGCGTTTAACTAAAAAAAATACATTTGCACCGCAAAATTTAATTTCTTGGAATTTCATGAATTTACTTGGTGGGAGAGGGGTAACAGATGTAAAAAAAAATAACATATTTTTACCAAGATTTTCTAAAAATAATGATTTCAAAAATAATTTCATTAATTTATGAATAAGCCCTGAAAGTTTATTAAAATCCGACAATTATTTGATTTTTGCAAGAATTTCTAAATTAATGTGCTTTTCACCTGAAAAAACTGATTTACGTACATTATCCATTGTAAACTCTCGAAACGTTTTGGTTACCCACTAACGAAAATAAAAACATTACTTTTTTCCAAAATTTCGAACGTGTTAGAAAGTATTAAAAATTTCTAAAAATAATTTTAAAATACTTTGATCGTTTCTCTTATTAATTTGGAGGCTTTTTCTTGATACTATAGTGTTTTTCTTTGTTGTTTTGTTTTTTGTTTTTTCAGCGAATTAGTGAAGGTACCTAGTTTATAAGAACATAGAAAATAGATTTTTCATAGAAGATCTTTGCCAGTTGAAGTTATCCCCAAATCCAGGTTGGACTAAACTATTTTGAAAAATTATACAATATGTTTTTAGTTGAAGATAAAAATAACAAAAAATATTATCTTAATTTTTTATCACTGAAGGAATTCCTGACTTCATCTAAATCTTAGTTATAAACTCTTAAGATGAACAATTATCTGATTCTGTTGCTGATTAATCATGTTCTGCAGACACGATGTTTACAGGGTGTAAAAATTTCTCGCAACATGTAGGCTTCTATAAATACTCTAATATTTACTAAGCTTTGCACAGTATTAGGCGAAATCATGATGTAGTGGAGTCTGGCCTCCCTTAAAAATCAGAATATTGTTATTTTATGTTAATTTCTTATTATAAAAGATGTACTTTAGCCTATGCTGGTCGCATTTAATTTTTTATAAAATTTTTAAAACTTGATTTTAGGAATCTTTTTAATAGGAGGAAAAATATAGGTCGAAAAATTAATTTTAATCATGGAGAAAAATATAGGTAGAAAAATTACATTGCTTAAGAATGTAGGTTCGTCTTTTAAGGTGTTAAGCAAAAACAATCGGGAAAATATGCAATTATTTCGGACACAATATAAGTACCTGGCTCAAGACACTGGTTATTATTTTAGTTTTTTTTATTTCCAAAAAGAAAACAAAACATTAAAAAAAAACGGAGAAACTCCTCCTTTGTGTCAATGCGATTCACTTTCTCTTTTTTCCCCTGTTTTTCTTTTCTCTTTTTATCCTTACCCTCCCTTCATTTCTCTTTTACACCTCTCTCTCTCTCTCTCTTTATTTTTCCTTCATTCTTTTTATCTTTCCTCCTTTCTTTTCTTTTTCTTGTTTTTTCATTTTTTTTTTTCATTTTTCTCTTTTTTTTCTTTTCTCCCTTTCTCCTTTCTTCCTTTCCTTTCTCTTTCTTTTACCCACTTCCGCTCTTCTCTTTCTGTCTCGCTTTTTTGCTTTTTTTGCCTTCAGTTCTATTTTTCTATCTTTTTGTTTTTGTTTTCTTGTATTTTATCGCGGTATGATCTTTTTTTCTTTTCTTACTTTTCCTCCTTTCTTTTTTTTTTTTTTATTTTTTGTTTTTTGTTTCGCTGAGAGGAGACTCGATAGTTTACAACCAGTTACCAAACTTGTCGGTCGATGACGTGCATCTGCCCGTTACCTTAGTAACAAGAGATAAACACAACTTAAACCCATTCCAGCAAAATATATATATATCTATATATATATATATAACCGTACTCTCTAACTGCTGTAATGCCTTTCGTTTAGATTTTGTTGCTGGGTAAAAAAGGCAATTCTAATAACGTGGATTGGGGTGAATGTCACTTTTATTTTGATAAGCAAAACACCACAAAAGGTTAACCGACGTGGGGTAGTGCTTGACAAAATGGCTATTATTATTGAAGCAATAAGTTAGAGCACTCACTGTGTGCTCTATAATTGTTGGAAAAACGAAGTTTAGTTTAGCAAAGAAATAGAACTAATTTTTTTTTTTTTATAAGTGTTTCACCCCGAGCAAGGCATGTCACTGCCACTACTGCGCAGGGGGCTACATAGAGTGGAGAAAGGATGATTAAATATAGGAAATGTCAGAGGGTGGGTGATAGGCGGGTAGGAATACTGAGAATGGTTAAATATAGGAAATGTCAGAGGGTGGGTGATAGGCGGGTAAGGGTACAGAGAATGAGGGTTGGGTAGATGAGTGTTCTGAGAATAATTGGGAGTTAGTGTGATAAAAGGTGTCTATTGACCCTACATTTAAACACCTGGAGATTGTAGCTGTCGGGAAAGCAGACTTGTGGAAGGGAATTCCACAGGCGGGAAGCGCGAGAAAAGAAGCTGTTGGAGTAGAATTTACGGTTACATCTTATTTGTTTAACTGTAAAATGGTGGGACCTAGTTGCTAATCTAGTATCTCGTGTAAATTCATGCTTAGGCGGCACCAGTGATCTAAGCTCATCGGAGCAGAAGCCATGAAAGTACTTGTTTCGGACTAATTATAAAATTTAACGCTATTCAAAGGCTCTCAAATTTTTGCTTAGACTTCACGCCATTGTATAAACCAAGCATTGGAGATCTTTACCGATCAGTGAGTCACATAAGATGTGGCTCATCATAAGGTGGGCACTACTAATCAATTCAACATAACGTTGAAAGAGCCTTAGCCATTTTCACGACAGAATATCATACACGTAAGCACGTAGAAATCGGAAAAGTTGATTTGTTAATGAACAATTAATTCTTTAATGAATTAATATAATTTTAATCGATAGTTATTGATAATTAGATGTTTTAAGAAAAATAATTTTAGATTTTTTACAGATTTTTTAATCGATTAGATTTTTTCATAAATTCATTATAATCCCTTAATTAATTATTACTAATAATTAGATTTTTAATAAAAATAATTTTAGATTTTATATTAGAATTTTAGCGGATTTCATTATTTTATTAATTAATTATAATTTATTAATCGACAAATAATTATTATTCATTTGTTTAATAAAAATAATTTTAGATTTTTTAATAGATTTTAATGAATTTCATTTTTTCATTAATTCATAAAAATCCATTAATTTTCACTGCTGAATAGCACACGCGTAAAGTATCTGCCTTAGTTAATTTTCTAAGCGCCGCTTAGATGTGACACAAGGCTGAAAGTATGGGGTACCCAGTGAGGATCAAACTCACTATTCAGTTGTAATAGGTTCTAACAAGACAAGCTTGCTAATCATTAAACCAAGCCGAGGTGCCCCATCTGCCTTAGAAATGGAGAGAAGCTGATTTTTTTCTTTGGATAATACAAAAAAAATATTTTTAAAGCATAAATATATTTATTCTCCAGAGGAAGAAATATTACAAACGTTTCCCAATTGTAAAGCAAAATATGTTGACACAATGACTTCCTCAATGAAAATCGTCACTGGTTTAAAATGCTGATCTTTTTTTCTTTTTTTTTTTTTATAATAAGGTTTTCTTTGTATAAGGTCCGGGTCCACTCAAGGAAGAGGGTTATGTTAAGTGACAGTTTAAACGGATAGGAGAGAAAGATAATTATTAAGCATAGGCATGAACAGATTAAGATTGTAGTGATCAGGGAAACATCCTCTTGGGAGTCGGTTCCACTGAAAGGTGGTTCTCGGAAAGAATTTGTTCGAATGGAACTTGTTTCTCACCAATAGAATACGAGGGGTGATGTGGGTTGTTTGCTACAATGTTAGTTTCATGGTGGGTCCTAGCCGTGAAGGTCAGAAATGACGGAACGAAGGAATGCAGCTTGTCCGAGCACTTTCCATGGAAGTAGTAATAGAGCAGCCAGAGGCTTTGCCACACCCTCATGAGGGAGACTTCAACAAAAGATTTCTGTCATAATGGAACATCCTATCATCCCCGACAGTTGATTCACCGAAGAGATTAAGTATCGAAGTAAGGAATTACGAGACAATTCGATTTCCGCTTCCATTTCGTCTTGACTTACCATTTTTTGAACTCTCTGTTACTTGTACAACACGTAAGGGGTAACAAATAACAGTTTATTTGTTACCCCTTGCGTGTTGTGTAAATATTTCCATTCTGGATTTACCTTGTTATTTATATCGTTACCGCGATATAACAATTACAAAACTCAAGAAACATTGTATTTAATCTTTGTTTATGTATTTGGTTATGCGTAAGAGAGTCTGTGTGAGAACAAGTGAGAACGAAACAAATTTTTAATGAATGTTTTCGTCATGAAATTGATTGTGCCATTCAAAAAGTCAAACGAGTTGCAGTTTGCTCATGACTGGTATAGACAAGGCATCTGAGATTTAATAAAGAGTTTAGTCTGATACAAGTTCACATATATGAGACGGCATCTAAAAATTAAATGAACATCGTCTGTCACAATGTCTTGTGAAAATTTAACGCTATTCTAATTTTAATATTGGATTGACGTTCCTTTTCTTCCCTAATCAGTATGCACCGCGCTTTTCCGGTCATGTGATCCTTAACGGATGATGTTCTTGTCTGGACAGTGGACAATTTGGAGACAGATTCTGTGAAAAGATGCATCTCCAACTCGTAACAAAAAGGATTATCTCTTGCAACATGACGCACTGGATTTGTGAATGGAGATAGTAAGTAAATTGGTCGAATGCTACGTCCCTGGATCCTACCATTAAAAGAAAATTTTCTCGGTGAGTGCTCAGCAAAGAGGCATCGAAAACTATTTTTAAAGTTTTTTGTATGACCCGGCTGGGGATTGAACCCGCAACCTCTCTGCACCGGAGGCGAGCACTCTAACAATGTGCTATGGCCAAATGAAAACAGACTATTATAATATTCGCTATCTTTTGTTTTAAGAGCCTGAGAGAAAGCCTAAAACGCGTTTATACATTTTACTAGCAGTATAGCCCGGCGTTGCTCGGGTGTAATGAAAGCTTTAAAACTAATCCATGGTCCTGGAGCTTAGACTCAGCCTAAAGAATAGTTGTGTGAAGTTTGGTGAGAATCGGATAAAAGTTGTGGATTTGTATAAAGGACATACAGACAGATAAACAGACACACACACACAAACATCTTGCCTTTTATATATATATATATATATATATATATATATATTATCGATTTTATGCACTATTATAAGAACTGCAACCTTGAAACTTCTAAATATCGTTTCTTATGTCTTTGTCTATGAGTGTATGAAATTTGATTAAAATCGGACCACTCCTTCTATAACCCGATTTTTTCGATTATCGATTTTCGATATTTATCGGGGGTACCTCGACGCAAAAGCTAGCTAAGAACACTCGCAGACGCTTATAGTACAACTGTGTAAATTTTCAAGAAAATCGGTCCAGCCGTTTCAGAGTCTATAGGTAACGGATACACACACACACACACACACAAAGTTCCATTTATAAATAAGTTTAGATTAGCACGATCACTTTGTATAAAAGAAAACTTCCATTTACGTTCTTCCGACTTCTCCTTATCCGTCTTCCTTTATTTAATATTTCGGCAAATATCTGCACTGACGGAATATACTCTTAAGGCCGCCCACATATATGGTTAACGCGACACAAGAAACTCCGTTTCAACGCTTCGCCATAGAACAATCTTCTAGTTCATCTTCCAGGCCTCAAGGGCTGCAGTAAGTTCAATCTTTACTGGATATTCCAAACAGTCTTGACACATTTCTTTGTAGAATGAACGGTTCGATTATCACCGGGTAGCCACACTAGAAAGGCTCCATGTCATCGCTATCACGGACGGAAATCGGGCGCCTGCAGTAGAGCGATTGTAATCAATCTTGTTTCGCTGAACATTCCGTTGCCTTGGATATCTCCAAAGCATTCGACAGGGTCTGGCATGCTGGCCTCTTGTGCAAACTGCGGAGCTACGGGATAACTGGATATCTGTTTGACCTCATCCAGTCTTTTCTCTCTGACCGCACATTGAAGGTGGTATTAAATGGGCATGCCTCCCAAAACTACCATACGAACGCGGGCGTCCCTCAAGGTTCTATCCTAGGTCCCACGCTCTTTCTGATCTACATTAATGATCTCCCCGACACCATTAGATCCCAAGTTGGCATGTATGCCGACGACACAACAATCTACTCTCGCATCGATCAGAAACCAGGTCTGGACGACAAAGTGAACCTCGCTGCCGTACTTGAAAGGGACCTCCAATCCGTAGTGGCCTGGGGTAGGAAATGGCTGGTAAATTTCAATGCCTCTAAAACAAAGCTGTTATCAACTAACCACCATAGACAATCGCATCTACCTCCCATTAGCATGGGACAGGCTAGCCTCCCAGAGAGTAAAATACTACGCCTCTTGGCCTTACACTCTCGGCGGACCTCAAATGGAATGACTATATTGAATCCATTGCCAAATCTGCTGCTATGAAAGTCGCCTCCCTGTGCAGGGCCCGGAAGTTTTTCCCACCTGAATCTATTCTGCACATATACAAATCTACCATCCGCCCGTGTATTGAATATTGCTGCCATATCTGGTCGGGTGCCCCTGCTGCTCTCCTTGGGCTTCTTGACAAAATACAAAGGAGGATCTGTAACGTGGTTGATACTGACTTGGCAGACCGGCTGCAGCCGCTCTCTCACCGGCGTGATGTGGCTTCCCTGTGCCTCTTCTACAAGTACTTTCATGGCTTCTGCTCCGATGAACTTAGATCACTGGTGCCGCCTAAGCACGAATTTACACGAGATACTAGATTAGCAACTAGGTCCCACCCTTTTACAGTTAAACAAATAAGATGTAACCGTAAATTCTACTCCAACAGGTTCTTTTCTCGCGCTTCCCGCCTGTGGAACTCCCTTCCACAAGTCTGCTTTCCCGACAGTTACAATCTCCAGGTGTTTAAATGTAGGGTCAATAGACACCTCCTATCACACTAACTCCCAATTATTCTCAGAACACTCTCATCTACCCAACCCTCATTCTCGGTATCCTTACCCGCCTATCACCCACCCTCTGACATTTCCTATATTTAATCATCCTTTCTCCACTCTATGTAGCCCCCTGCGCAGTAGTGGCAGTGACATGCCTTGCTCGGGGTGAAACGCTTATAAAAAAAAAAAAATTCGTATTTAATGTGAATTCGATTCTCAACGAGTGACCCCAATTGTAAAAGCTTTCTGTGAAACTAAACAGCTTAATACTGTAGTGTTATGCCAAAGTAAAGTTTATTATTCTGATTCAATCCTCTTGATATCTAATAAAGCTAATTTAGTTACTGCTTTGAGTAAGCACGAATAACATAAATTCTTTTAGCTGAGATGGTTAATGAGCTCTTGTTATGTATTTGTTTTACGCCGAGGGTTGCATAATTATGATCGTGTTTAAATAAAGTCTTAAGAAACAGGAAATTTTCACAAGAAACAAATAAAGGAGAACTGAATAGTAAGTCTTCTTAATATGGCAGTAAAATCTGGACAATCCCCTGAGAGATGAAGCAAAAGATATGCGGTTCTACAGAAAGATACTGAGAATACCAAGGACGGAAAAAGTTTTAGGGAAAATAGAAACATAAAGAACTTATAATCAGAAAGAGACAGTTGAAATTTCTTTGAGAAAAGAGGGATTGGAGAATCTGACATTCACAAAAAATATTGAAGGTTAGAGAGGTAACGAAAATAATCGAATTACTTGCCTAACAAGCTTGTGTAAATGAACTTGATAGATAGTGAGGAGAAAAGGCTATGAAGGAGAGGAAGTCGCGGAGAACCATAACCACCCACGTTTTGAAGAGATACGGCACATAGAAAAAAATTAAATTGTAATAGCCCTGTTAGATATGAGTGCTAATTGTATCCAGTCTAGAATAGGAGCAGATAGATTCACCTATCATCCGATTCACACCCCGAAGTAGAGGGTTTCTCTCTTGTTTCCCGTTTAGGACTGGGTTTTATGGCTCCTTCTAAAGTGTGCTCCAGCTCTATACTCCTAACACTTGTTTTTTTTTTTTTTATTGTAATCTTACGCAAATCCACACAATAACCCCACTACTTTGAGTGGCTCTCAGGCCTTGTAGTAGGTGAACATTTGTAAAAAAAAAATAGCCCGGGGAATTTTCAGGCATCTCGGAAATATTTTCATATAATAAAGACTAGCGTGTACATTTTATTTGAGCCTATCTATGTTTGTTTTTATAGAAATTATGATTCGTAACTGGTTAATGGAGAAAAGAAATGAAACCCGAAAGAAATGTTCTACCCTTCTATAGAATTCTTCTCGGTCGTCGTGAAAAAGTATTCCCTGATACCAGACTGTCTGAATTCTGTAAAATTCATGACCATTGTCTTCACTCTAAATAAATTCGTAAAGAGTTACATCTTCAGAGCATTCCATATCCCAATCTTCTTAAAGGCTTTGTTAAACTCTTTAACGACATCCCACCATGTCTTCTTGACCTACTTACACATTTATGAAATTCTAGGTCACTTCATTCATACCAAAGGAATAAATTCATGCTGATTTGTGTTATTCATCTTTCAAACACTCTGATATCGACGATACAATGGACTTTCTCATTGTCTGACATTTGTACAGTGTTTATATATTTTATATATACACGTGTGTGTGTGTGTGTGTGTGTGTGTGTGTGTGTGTGTGTGTGTGTGTGCGTGCTTGTGTAATGATTTTGTTAATGTCGATATAAAATATAAGAATTGGCGGACCTGAAGGAGACTACCACCACCTTTAAATTTGTTGTTTTTCTTCTTTTTTTTTTTCAGTGCAGTCTTATCGATTACACCATAAACTTTCCGATTGAGAAAAAAATTTGGAAAAATTTCAATATTTCAACAATTTTAAAGATGGGGGGGGGGGCTCAGTTTTTCATACAACGTTATAGTAAATCGATCCTCCATTTTGGAACCACTCGCCGGTACGACATTACCACCACCTGTAAATTGGTTGATTATCAATTTTTTTTTTTTTTTTTTTACTTTTTTCAGTGCAATCTTATCGATTAAACCCTAAACTTTCAGAGTGATAAAAAAATTTGTACAAATTTCAACATTTAAACAATTTTAGCGGGGGGCTCAGTTTTTCCTACAACCTTATAATAAATCGATTCCGTGCAATCAACTTTTTTGCTTACGCATATTCAACAACTGAATCCTTGGTGAAATTTTTTAATAAAGCCATTCTTGGAGTTTTCGAGGAAGATGTCATTGTAAGAACTGAAGAAAACTTGAAAAAGACAAAAACAAGAGCAACAACTCCTCCCCACCCAAAAAAAAGCGACCCCAACACGAATGGTTCCAAAATGGAGGATCGATTTATGTTGTATTAGAAAGTGAGCCTCCTCTAAAATTGTTTAAATATTGAAATTTTTTCAATTTTTTCAATTTTTTTTTCTCTCTTTTATAATCGGAAACTTTATGTAATAACCGATAAGACTGCACTGAAAAAAGTAAAAAAATAAAAATAAAAAACAAGAAATTTAAAGTTCGTGGTAGTCTCCTTCAGGTCCGCCAAGAATCTTATAAATGTTTCTTATATATTGTCTTATCCTTTTATTTATTAGTCAATTCTCTGTGAAATTCTGAGACTTATTATTTTAATTCTATAAATCTGTTGCCTCATGAACCTTTCGAAATTATTTATTCGGCGTTCCTGAATCTTTTTAAACATATATATATTAATTGGTTTCACCCCGTGCAAGGCAGTAAAGCCACTAAGACACAAGGGGTTAAAGGGTGGATAAGAATTAGGAACAGAAACATAATTGAATGAAAAGAGTTATCAGGAGGACAGTAGATAGCGATTACTACTGCATTTAAAATTTTTCAGACTGAAGTTGGCTGAAAAACATGGAGTCGGAAGAGAGTTCTACAAGCGAGATGTGCAAGAAAACAAACTGTTAATTGGCATGGCGAAGGAAGCATTCCAGAAGTTGAGTAAAGTATTAAGAAACAGGACAATTTCACTAGAAACAAAGAAGAGAGTACTGGATTGCTATGTGATGTCGGTTCTTCAATAGGGCAGTGAATGTTGGACAATATCTTCGAAGATGAAGGAAAAACTTGAAGCAGCTGAAATGTGGTTCTCCAGAAGGATACTGCGGATATCATGGACCGAGTATGTGAGCAATGACGAGGTTTTGGAAAGGATGGAGACAAAAAGGAAATTAATACTGAGCATCAGAAAGAGACATCTAAAGTTCCTGGGACATGCAATGAGGAAGGAAGGCTTAGAGAACCTGTTACTAACAGGCGAGATAGAGGGGAAAAGAGACAGAGGAAGGCAGCGGATAACATACTTCAGTGACCTGATCAGGTGGATGACGGAACAAGGGTTGCGTAGTGCAACAGGAGAAAGCATGCTAAGAGCCACCAGGGATAGGGAGATGTGGAAAGGCATGATCACCTACGTCCTGAAAGGACATGGCACATAAAAGAAAAAAAAGATAGCCAGTTCAACTGTAAATGAGATGTCGAAACCAATCTACTATTGCACTTAAATTAAAAATGTCTAGGTACCGTAACGGAGAGCTCATGAAAAAAAAATATCATGAATGTATTTATAGAAAAACACAGAAAGGCAACCTTACGGGAAAGAGGGAAAGTGACTGAAGACAAGCAGCCAGATCAGGACCCATAATATTGCTGATTTTTTGGATTCTTATCAAGGAGCTGGGGCACCGGCCATATGTGGCAGCAATATTCTAAACAGACTTATTAATAGCTATTCAAACATACGCACCGTCGTATTGGCGCCAAAAGGTGTCGTCAATGATGTCTTTGCGTGGATCACTAGGGGTTTCGGGTCTTTCAGCATCATACCTCCCTCACCGCGCCGACCCGACCAGAGATGATCAGTCTCTGGTCCACCCTCAATAAGCGCTTTCAGACACTGGAAAAATTTATAACGTTTGAGCCCGGTACGAAAGCAGAAATGATAATCGCCAAAAGAACAGTCAAATTAAAAAAAGTGCTCAATACTATTTTCATAGAATGTAAAATATCGTTAACAGTTAAGATACAAAAATAAGTACTTTTATTACATCTATGACAGTGCTAAACTAAAAGGATTCAAATAGGATTCTGAATATACTATATTTTGTATCTCAAGAGTTATCGAAATAGGAAATAACTCAACTTGGGCTATCATAGCTCTGTTATATTGCATTGAGCACTATTTTAATAACACCAGCATTTAATGTGCGATATCTTATTTGTATAAGTAGAGCTTCATATTGTAATTTTGTTATTACAATGGTTTATAAACGCATTATATCACTACACAAAACTTTTCATGTTACAAAACAGTATTATTCTTCTTCAGGATATATTTTAAAAATAAATGGTGAAAAAGATTTATTTTGAAATTATAAGATGAATTCATGGTTATTTAGCAAACTAAGAAGTGGTTGTTGGAGGTAGTTAAACAGTATGATTGAGCAATATTGACACACCTACAATCAAATGTGAGAATTAGGCTGAACTATGGAGTTGAAAATTTGGGTCGCGAAAGAACAATGTAGCTTGATGTCAACACATGATACTTTTTAATTTTGTCTGGATAAGATACATACTAGGAACAAACATTATTTATTTTAGGTTTTTTAAGCTACCTAATCTGTTAAAGTGGCTGGATTGTTTAGGTTAGAATTAGAATTAAGTAATTATGGCATAATAAGATAGATTGAAGTTATGAAAACCAAATACGTATTGTGCGGGTCATTAATTTTAGAAAAAAATACTTTTTGGCGGTTAAAAGATAGAAATAAAACTCAAAGTAAAATGGAAAATTCTGGAAAAAAGAAGAATCTGTAAACTATTCTATGGCATCTGCTCTCTGTCCCTGAATAAAAATCTGCAGATTATAAGGTTCCCTAAAAATAATGTACTACTAAATCGTAAAAATGAATTGACGATTTTATGTAAACAACGTAAATATTTCTCTTTAAAATTTAACTAATTATAATTGCTCATTTATAACTTATAATCTAATATTACATAAAAATTATTTTACTAAGATTAATGACCCACACAATACTTATTTGATTTTCGTAACTCCAGTTAACTATAGTAACTCTCATTGAGATGGTTATTTACATAGAATCGAAAATTGTGTTATATAAGGCTTGATTTGACTTCGATTAGACTGTGAAATCATTCGTGGTCGAGCAGTCTCAGACGTACCAGATCAATTATCTCGGGTATATATAAAAACTCATTCCGGCAAAAAATTTGTACCAGATGAAAGGAATATTGTAAGGACTGATGAAATGAGCTAATTAAACTCATTGAAATGAGCTATAGTTTATAACCAATTAAAATGACGTGTTGAGTTTTCCTTTATAAATTTCATATCGCTCTGGATAACATCCATCGATCTCTATATATAGATTTACCACTTAATATTTTATATTAAGGTAATCTTGTTGGATTATCCTCACCGTTTACGGACTGGACACCTATACCTACACACACACACACACACATATATATATTATATATATATATATATATTAATGCAGGTTTCATTGAATAATATAGACAAGTTCTGTCTATTAATTTTGTGTAGGATCCGTTCATACCGTCTGATATACTTGATGGTCATATTGTTGAAAGACAACAAAAAATCACAGTAATTGTTGATTTTTTTATCGGGTCTAAGCTTTCGGCTCACATAAGCCATTATCAAAGAGTAAATATTAACATACAGTAAACATAGAACATTTAAGCTATTAACAATAAAGATAATTAAATTGAAAATATAAGTCCATCCCTACCGTGGCGGATGGCCGAAGACAGTGACAAAATAGTGGCGTTGTGGTCCCTGATCTGATTTACAGGCATTTGAGTACGTTATTGGAAATATCGAAATTGATTGTATTCAAACCAGGTTTAAATTGTTTAATGTAGATTGCTTCGAGGATTTTTAGTTTCTGTTTATTATTTTCTTGTTTGAATATATATATATATATATATATATATATATATACCCGAGTTTCACGTTTATGTTTTAATATTATATTATAATTCTGCTTCTACTTTACTGCTTCTTCTGCTTTTTTTTTTTTAATCATTTCACCCCGAGCAAGGCGGAAACGCCACTGATGTGCAGGGGGCTACATAAATGTAAAAAGATTAATTAGAAAAGAGTGAAGAATACAAACTAGTTAGAAAGGAACAACAGAAAACTGAGAAAGCAGGTGCGATGACAGATACATAGGTGGAGAGAAAGGGAGGGTTATACGGGGGTGGGGAGAGAGCTAGAGTCCAGTGGTTAGTAGATGAGTATTGACTTTGCATTTAAATTTCTGGAGGTTGTAGCCGTCAGGAAAGCAAGAATACAGGAGCGAGTTCCACAGGCGGGAAGTGCGAGAGAAGAAGCTGCAGCTGTTTAACTATCATCACTCTTCGGCAATATTTATTGTTTTAAAACTCAATCGTTAGAATTGGAATAAAGCCGAAACAGATGAGGAAAGTGAATTGTTTGTATTTGTTCTTGAGAATTTACTACAAAAATATTCAATATATTAGATTGTTTATTTACCAGAATAATTTTATATTTGCAACATTAAAAATTAATATAATTGTAAGACTAAATGAAATGCAATATTTATCTTTTTTACTAATTTATAAAGAAATAAATTTGAAAACATTTTTATTCATGAATTTATAAACATTTACTAAATTATTAAAATATGCGAACAAAATCTAAGGAAATCTTTATTATTTACCATTTTATAAAGTTTGAAACAATTTGCCGATGTTTTACATTCCAATAAATAATATAATTAATAAATAGTGATTATTATTTTTGTTTTCAATTCTCAAGAAAAAAGAAAATGTATAAATTCTTTTTCGTATGTTTAAGCTTAATTACAATTCCTTTATCCATTTCTACCGTTAATTTTTATTTTTTGAAACAAGACATTGTCAATCATTAATCTTTTACTGTTTTTCTTTCATCTAAAATTCATTTGTTTTTCATTATAACTACTTAAACCGCACATCCAGCATAAAAAAATAGCTCACAGTGAGACTTAAACTCGTATCACTCCTACTTCGGGAAGCACGTATTTTTGAAACAGCTGCTCTACTACATGAGCTACAGGAGCTTTTATGGTTGGCAGGAGACCAAGTCTAGCCTGCTTAACATTCCTTTTTGCTCTCGTATTGCTTTAGGCAATATTATTGTTTTTGTATACACACGTAGGATTAGAATTAATGTTACTTTTGTCCGTAGAGAGACGGTTTGAGTAGCTACAATAAAAAAAAGAACTAAAATTTCAAAACGTTACTAATAGTAGGACCTTGAATAAGTTCTCGCTGTTTTCCAATAGATGTCGTTCTCAGAACTGCGTGCGTGTTGTTTCAGATGGTTACATATCAATAATTAAGGACTATAAGCTTGAAATTCAGTGTATGTCATTTCGCCAAAATGCAAACAAACATCCCTCAGAACAACTTTTCCATACCAAAGCCATATTGCAGTAACAATCAACACGCGTACTTTTTTATGCGATTAACTTGTTTTCTTTCAAAACGTTTTTTAAATCCTTCTTGTTCCTCAATAGTTCTTGATAAGTATCTACTTTCATTTTTGCGTTTGCTAAATATGGCCCCGATTCTAGTCGTTTACCTATTACTATTCTAAATCTAAACTTATTTATAAATGGAACTCTGTGTGTGTGTGTGTGTGTGTGTGTGTGTGTGTGTGTGTGTGTGTGTGTGTCCATTACCTATAGACTTCGAAACGGCTGAACTGATTTTCTTGAAAACTTACATAGTTGTACTATAAGCGTCTACGAGTGTTCTTAGCTAGGTTTTGTGGCGAGGTACCCCCGATAAATATCGAAATTCGAAAAAACCGGGTTATAGAAGGAGTGGTCCGATTTTAATCAAATTTCATACACTCATAGACAAAGACATAAGAAACGATATTCAGAAGTTTCAAGACTGCAGTTCTTACAATAGTGCAGAAAATCGATAATATATATATATACATATATATGGCAAGATGTTTGTGTGTGTGTGTTTATCTGTCTGTATGTCCTTTCTACAAATCTACAATTTTTATCCGATTCTCACCAAACTTCATACAAATATTCTTTAGGCTAAGTCTGAGCTCCAGGACCAAAGATTAATTTTAAAGCTTTCATTACACCCGAGCAACGCCGGGCTATACTGCTAGTTCTAAATAAAACAAATTTACATGAACGAAGCAGGAGTCACAAATTAATAATGGTTGATACTCTAACAAAAAAAAAATAATAAAATCAAGCAAATATGGCTATCATTATTCATGCATGATATTTTTGTTATGTAGACTAACAAGAAAATGAGACTAAGTCCCTCAAATATGTAATTATTCTTTATTCAATTCCTTTAATATCTGCGAGTGGGTGTGTGACTTTGAGAGTTTTCTCTGAACGTAGATTCCTCTTCATCTGAGAATGTAAGAGACTCTTCTCTTTTCCTCTCTCAGGTGGATGTTTATATATCTTCCTGTCATTGGTTATTTCATGAGTGCACACCCTAGGCACAGCTGGGTCAACCAGAGAAATGTCTTTTACAAGTTCGCGAGAAGAAATATCGACACTCACCAATATTATTAACTGATGAAGTCCGGAATTAAATATACAATAATTTTACGTATAAGAAATTTAGTCTCATCTTGCTATTAGTATGCCTGGCCACCCGTATGCGAGTATACCTGTCTGCTATAGTCGTTGATTTCTGTTGCAGGCACCTGGAACATTTGTATCTGTTCAACGCCCACAGAGACAAGTGGACTATACTGCAACTATACTCAGCGAACCTTAGCTGGAGTTTGATATATATATATATATATATATATATATATTAATGTAATCAACAAAGATAATGCGATCAAACCTTTTGTCACGATGACTTATGATTTCATTCTGGTGCAACCATGAATGTGAGAGAATGCATAATAAGCTGTAATCAACAATGCCAATACGCTCAAACCTTCTGTCACGATGACTTATGATTTCGTTCTGGTGCAACCATCAATGGCTTCTGTGAGAGAATGCATAATAAGCTGTAATCAACAATGCCAATACGCTCAAACCTTCTGTCACGATGACTTATGATTTCGTTCTGGTGCAACCATCAATGGCTTCTGTGAGAGAATGCATAATAAGCTGTAATCAACAATGCCAATACGCTCAAACCTTCTGTCACGATGACTTATGATTTCGTTCTGGTGCAACCATCAATGGCTTCTGTGAGAGAATGCATAATAAGCTGTAATCAACAATGCCAATACGCTCAAACCTTCTGTCACGATGACTTATGATTTCGTTCTGGTGCAACCATCAATGGCTTCTGTGAGAGAATGCATAATAAGCTGTAATCAACAATGCCAATACGCTCAAACCTTCTGTCACGATGACTTATGATTTCGTTCTGGTGCAACCATCAATGGCTTCTGTGAGAGAATGCATAATAAGCTGTAATCAACAATGCCAATACGCTCAAACCTTCTGTCACGATGACTTATGATTTCGTTCTGGTGCAACCATCAATGGCTTCTGTGAGAGAATGCATAATAAGCTGTAATCAACAATGCCAATACGCTCAAACCTTCTGTCACGATGACTTATGATTTCGTTCTGGTGCAACCATCAATGGCTTCTGTGAGAGAATGCATAATAAGCTGTAATCAACAATGCCAATACGCTCAAACCTTCTGTCACGATGACTTATGATTTCGTTCTGCTGCAACCATCAATGGCTTCTGTGAGAGAATGCATAATAAGCTGTAATCAACAATGCCAATACGCTCAAACCTTCTGTCACGATGACTTATGATTTCGTTCTGGTGCAACCATCAATGGCTTCTGTGAGAGAATGCATAATAAGCTGTAATCAACAATGCCAATACGCTCAAACCTTCTGTCACGACGACTTATGATTTCGTGATATTGCAATCTATTGTTGATCTATTTCCCCCATTAATTGATCTGTTCTGAATAGATGTATTCAGGAGAACACTGATTGTATTCTATGTTCCTCAAAGCTCTGACTTTATCAGACTCTCTGCCTTTGGGGAGAGAAGAACCAAAACGAAGCTCTGCCGAAGGACAGATTTTCGTCTGGGATAAACAAGAGCCTGATTCAGCTTATTCGGGGTCTACGCGGAATTTTTGACCGAGCGTGCGCGTTCAGGATGCTCCACATTAAAAACTAACCTTGTGCCACATTTTGGGGAGGCTCGGATAAATACAGAGTTCATTAAATCTCTGTCCTTGTCAAACTCTCTGCCTACGTGCAGAGAGGAGCCCAGATGAGGCTATGCCAAAGGGTAGTGTCTCGTCTGACAAGAACCCGACTCCGTGTATGTTCCTAGACCGAATATGTTCGCAAAGGGATGGGAAAGGCGAATTCTGGCAGGAAGACGCCGGTAAGAACTTCCCATCCCTGAGAAGTGTGCAATCGTACGAGGAGGGGACCCACCGTTTACCCAGTAGCGAGTACTCCTATTGTGAATGCCGCTAAACTCTCAGGTTCATCTTGCGGGTAATGGATGGCCTCTCCGATATCCAAGTATTGTCCCGTAAGGCATTATATCAGGTTATAGTGATAGAGTCGGTTCGATATAGCCTTGTGTGACTGGGTTGAAATACCTCACTAGCGATGAGGCATCACTCAACTGACTGGTGTTGCGAAA
Organism: Ascarosepion bandense; assembly: GCA_037127315.1. Lineage (NCBI taxonomy): Eukaryota > Metazoa > Mollusca > Cephalopoda > Sepiida > Sepiidae > Ascarosepion > Ascarosepion bandense. The sequence goes on from JBBBDQ010028960.1 coordinate 261,740, forward strand.
GTTCCTCTGGGTCGGCAAAAAGTGGGCTTGGGAAATTCACTAAGCTGCGTCCGCGGTGAATTAGTGGAGACTCTGAGTCACGCCTTCTTCCTGTAAGTTTATTGAAGACATCATGATTCGTATGCAGCACAGAAAGTTCTTTGTCCCTGAGGCAAGTCCTGTTTGTAGCAATGTGGTAACGTCCTTGACTAAGTCTGAGCACTATGTGTTCTCTTGCTTACTAGATGCTACGCGAGTCGTGATATGGACGACGCGACAGAAGGAATTCTATGGAGACGAGAAGTTTACCTCTTCCCAACCGATCTTTAAGCATCAGCTCAGTGAATATCAGGACGGAAAGGCGACGACTCTTTCCATCAGAATTTGGCAAAAGGAGGGCGAGTCTTGCGCACATCTGTCGAGTGAAAGGAATTGACTCAGAGTGGCATTTTGATGCCGGTTAGGCATTAGAATACTGAGAGCCTTATATTAAACATTAGCAACCCCGCCCAAAATAGGATAGTTTTGGCTTGTTTAGTTTTTTTTGTTTTTTTTAACGCCAGGTTAACTTAGCTAGGGGATGTATGCTCATTGACTCCATTTATTTTTGTTCCCAATTTCTTTAGTTTAATTCTCCATCCTCTTTCCCTGATCAATCAGCTAAGTGCCATACGTGATACACGCTTGGGCGATCATGTCTCGAAAGAGACATGACAGACTGGTCAGAAAATTATCTCGCAGTAGGTTACCATTATTTTCTGCGGTAGACTGGTTGCCATCCAAGGCTATAGAACCCAATCTGTCCTGCTATTTTAAGCCATAACTGGAAGGAAGTGACGGATTAATACCTTTCCCAAAGGTATTTGCGCGTAGGTGAATGCTAGGAATTTGACTGGAATTCGAACTCGAACGATTTCTCGTTCCAGGTCGATATCCACTACACCACAACGCACATAGTGACAGGAAATATCAATTCTCTGGTGGGTGTTTCTTTGGTTTTCTTCTTTTGTAATTGTTGTCATGTCTGAATAAGTGTGTAGGTGTGTGTGGTTGATTGAATCATTGGTTTTTAATTCATCCAAGTCCCACATTAATTTTGTCCAGTTAACTGATATTTCTGCCACAATTCGGGATTGGGGTAGTATTCATCATCATCATTTATCCATCACACCCAGATGGTGCATAGGGCAGCAACTTTTTGTTGCTGTTTCTGTAACAAACTGTTTTTTTACGGGGCGGGGTTATTAGCCCTGCACCCAACCCCCTAAACCTGGAGGACCGGTGGACCATTCTTGGTCCTTATGTTTACAGCAACTGTTATTCCCAAATGGTCACCCATTTAAGTACTGACCAGGCTCGATGTTACTTAACTTCGGTGATCGGACGGGGACCGGTGTATTCAACACGATATAGCCGTAGACCTGGTGGTAGTGTTACTAACACATTTTTCTTTACTTTCTTGTATAGTATTATGCACATTTCATTTTTAAATGTTGTTATTCTATTCCCGACCCCCCACAGACAAATTGTACTTATGAAGATCAGTTAAGATTTCATGAAGACTTGAGGTATTATGATGGTTGTAATAAGAATGTTAAATAAGAATGTGGTATTTTGGTGCAAGGATGATTTATTTGGGGCAATGATTGCGGCTAGCTAAGTTTAAGATAAGACAGATGATGACCAGCCTTCCCCATCTCCATTTTTGGCCTTGTGTCACATATTTTCTTTTTTTTTGGGGGGGGGGGTTACAAAAATAAATATTATTTCATTAAAATTAACATTTAAACCAATACGAATTGTCTGTGGTAATAATTCTACAGCACAATTATCAACAGCTTCCGTAGAGTTTCTGAAAGAGAGCGCATAATGTCGTAATCAACAAAGCTTACAATACTTTCAAACCCTCTGTCACAATGACTTATGACTTCGTGCTACCGACTTCTGAAAAGTTCTGTCCATCTAATTTCGCTTACAAGGCTTGGTATGATGCCGAACGCTGAGATCGTCTTCTCAGACCGATATTGTATGACAAATTAACTAAGGTGAGAATATGGTCATTCAGCAGATATACAAAGATAGAATCTGGTAATCAGAATCGTTCCAATTTCAGACGGATTCATATTTACTTACGCGCAAATACCCTTGCATCAGTAATGAGCCAACTCTCTTCCGCCAGAAATGAGTTAAATAGTAGGGCTTGTATCAGCAAATCCTTAATATCCTCGTTAGGGGCACCCCGAGGTGGTGTAATGGCTAGCAAGCTTGTCTCGCTAGAACTATTGCAATTAAGTAGTGAGTTCGATCTTCACCGGGTGCCCCATACTTTCGGCCTTAGCCACATCTAAGCCGCGCTAGTAAATTGGGCGCGCACCTCGAGGTGGTGCAATGGCTAGCAAGCTTGTCTCGCTAGAACTATTGCAATTAAGCAGTGAGTTCGATCCTCACTGGGTGCCCCATACTTTCGGCTTTGTGCCATATCTAAGTTGCGCTTAGTAAATTACAATATCTCCGTTAGGGGGCACCCCGAGGTAGTAATGGCTAGCAAGCTTGTCTCGCTAGAACTATTGCAATTAAGTAGTGAGTTCGATCCTCACTGGGTGCCCCATACTTTCGGCCTTGTGCCACATCTAAGCCGCGCTTAGTAAATTAAGGGCACCTCGAGGTGGTGTAATGGCTAGCAAGCTTGTCTCGCTAGAACTATTGCAATTAAGCAGTGAGTTCGATCCTCACTGGGTGCCCCATACTTTCGGCTTTGTGCCACATCTAAGTTGCGCTTAGTAAATTACAATATCTCCGTTAGGGGCATTCCTCGAGGTGGTGTAATGGCTAGCAAGCTTGTCTCGCTAGAACTATTGCAATTAAGTAGTGAGTTCGATCCTCACTGGGTGCCCCATACTTTCGGCCTTGTGCCACATCTAAGCCGCGCTTAGTAAATTATATTTGGGCACCTCGAGGTGGTGTAATGGTTAGCAAGCTTGTCTCGCTAGAACGACAGGTTCACAGTGAGTTCGGATCCTCACTGGGTACCCCATACTTTCGGCCTTAGTTGACATCTATTGCGCTTAGTAAATTACAATATCTCCGTTAGGGGCACCTCGAGGTGGTGTAATGGCTAGCAAGCTTGTCTCGCTAGAACTATTGCAATTAAGCAGTGAGTTCGATCCTCACTGGGTGCCCCATACTTTCGGCCTTGTGCCACATCTGCTGCGCTAGTAAATTACAATATCTCCGTTAGGGGCACCTCTCGAGGTGGTGTAATGGCTAGCAAGCTTGTCTCGTCAGAACTATTGCAATTAAGCAGTGAGTTCGATCCTCACTGGGTGCCCCATACTTTCGGCCTTGTGCCACATCTAAGCCGCGCTTAGTAAATTAAGGGCACCTCGAGGTGGTGTAATGGCTAGTGTACGCTTGTCTCACAGAATCCATCAGTTCACAGTGAGTTCGATCCTCACTGGGTGCCCCATACTTTCGGCTTTGTGCCACATCTAAGTTGCGCTTAGCAATTATAAATATCTTCCATCAAACTCGATGTAGGCAATGGCCAGTGCTTGTCTCGCCAGAACTATTGCGTATCAAGCAGGAGTTCGATCCTCACTGGGTGCCCCATACTTTCGGCCTTAGGCACATTCTAAGCGCAATGCGACAAATTATACTGTTAGCACCTCGAGGTGGTGCGTAATGGTTAGCAAGCTTGTCTCTGCCAGAACTATTGCAATTGCTAGTGAGTTCGATCCTCACTGGGTACTCCATACTTTCTTGGCCTTGTGCCACATCTGCTGCGCTTAGTAAATCATTCAATCTTGTTGAATGCACCGAGGTGGTGTAACGGCTAGCAAGCTTGTCTTGCTAGAACTATTGCAATTGCTAGTGAGTTCGACCTCACTCATGCCTCCATACTTTCGGCCCTGTGCCATATCTGTTCATCATAGTAAATTACAATATCTCCGTTAGGGGCACCTCGATGTGGTGTAATGGCTAGCAAGCTTGTCTCGCTAGAACTATTGCAATTAAGCAGTGAGTTCGATCCTTTACTGGTGCTCCTATACTTTCGGCTTAGGCTACATCTAAGCCGCGCTTAGTAAATTAAGGGCACCTCGAGGTGGTGTAATGGTTGCGCAAGCTTGTCTCGCTAGAACTATTGCAATTAAGCAGTGAGTCTGATCTCACTGGTGCCCCATACTTTCGGCTTTGTGCCATCTGTTGCGCTTAGTAAATTACAATATCTCCGTTAGGGGGCACCGAGGTGGTGTAATGGCTAGCAAGCTTGTCTTCTGCCAGAACTATTGCAATTAAGTAGTGAGTTCGATCCTCACTGGGTGCCCCATACTTTCGGCCTTGTGCCACATCTGCCGCGCTAGCAATTAAGGGCACCTCGAGGTGGTGTCTACAACAAGCTTGTCGCTAGAACTATTGCACCAACAGTGAGTTCGGATCCTCATCGGGTGCCCCATACTTTCGGCTTCCAGCCACATCTAAGTTGCGCTTAGTAATTACAATATCTCCGTTAGGGGGGCACCTCGGAGGTGGTGGGTCGGCTAGCAAGCTTGTCTCTCCACAGAACTATTGCAATTAAGTAGAGTTCGATCCTCACCGCGGCCCCATACTTTCGGCCTTAGCCACATCTAAGCCGCGCTTAGTAAATTATATTTGGGCACCTCGAGGTGGTGTAATGGTTAGCAAGCTTGTCTCGCTAGAACTATTGCAATTAAGTAGTGAGTTCGATCCTCACCGGGTACCCTATACTTTCGGCCTTAGGCCACATCTAAGCTGCGCTTTAGTAAATTACAATATTCTGTTAGGGGCACCTCGAGGTGGTGTAATGGCTAGCAAGCTTGTCTCGCTAGAACTATTGCAATTAAGTAGTGAGTTCGATCCCTCACTGGGTGCCCCATACTTTCGGCCTTGTGCCACATCTAAGCTGCGCTTAGTAAATTACAATATCTCCGTTAGGGGGGCACCCCGAGGTGGTGTAATGGCTAGCAAGCTTGTCTCGTTAGAACTATTGCAATTAAGTAGGAGTTCGATCCTCACTGGGTGCCCCATACTTTCGGCCTTGTGCCACATCTAAGCCGCGCTTAGTAAATTAAGGGCACCTTTGAGGTGGTGTAGCGGCCAGCAAGCTTGTCTCGCTAGAACTATTGCACCACAGTGAGTTCGATCCTCACTGGGTGCTCCTATACTTTCGGTTTGTGCCACATCTAAGTTGCGCTTAGTAAATTACAATATCTCCGTTAGGGGGGCACCTCGAGGTGGTGTAATGGCTAGCAAGCTTGTCTCGCTAGAACTATTGCAATTAAGTAGTGAGTTCGATCCTCACTGGGTGCCCCATACTTTCGGCCTTGTGCCACATCTAAGCCGCGCTTAGTAAATTATATTTGGGCACCTCGAGGTGGTGTAATGGTTAGCAAGCTTGTCTCGCTAGAACTATTGCAATTAAGTAGTGAGTTCGATCCTCACTGGGTACCCCATACTTTCGGCCTTGTGCCACATCTAAGCTGCGCTTAGTAAATTACTAATATCTCCGTTAGGGGGGCACCTCGAGGTGGTGTAATGGCTAGCAAGCTTGTCTTGCTAGAACTATTGCAATTAAGTAGTGAGTTCGATCCTCACTGGGCGCTCCATACTTTCGGCCCTGTGCCATATCTAAGCTGCGCTTAGTAAATTACAATATCTCCGTTAGGGGCACCTCGATGTGGTGTAATGGCTAGCAAGCTTGTCTCGCTAGAACTATTGCAATTAAGCAGTGAGTTCGATCCTCACTGGGTGCCCCATACTTTCGGCCTTGTGCCACATCTAAGCTGCGCTTAGTAAATTACAATATCTCCGTTAGGAGCACCTCGATGTGGTGTAATGGCTAGCAAGCTTGTCTCGCTAGAACTATTGCAATTAAGCAGTGAGTTCGATCCTCACTGGGTGCCCCATACTTTCGGCCTTGTGCCACATCTAAGCTGCGCTTAGTAAATTACAATATCTCCGTTAGCCCGAGTATTCCGTATTCTCGGCCTTGTGCCACATTTAAGCGGCGCTTAGTAAATCTCATATCTCCGTTTGCCCTCACGATTAAGAAGTAGGTGGGGGGGGTACTAACAACAATTTTGTTTAGTCTTTTTATATAGTTTCATTCATTGTATAAATATTCACTGGGGTTATCAATTTTAAATTTGTTATTCCTCACCCCCAACAGACAAATTGTACATATGGGTTTAGTTAGATTTTCACAAACTTCTTGAGGCATTATGGTGTTTGTAATAAGAATGTGATGATTTGGTGCAAGGGATATTGTATTGTTTGCTTGGGTCTGCGAGTGAGACTAGCTATGTTAATGACAGATTAAAACCAGCCTTTCTCCATCTCCCTTTTGGCCTTGTGCCACGTTTTTTGTGTAAAACAAAAATAAATCATATCTCAGTTAGCCATTTTTTTACAATCAAAAAATACTTTCTGACTTTAAATAACCTACAAAAGGTTGATAAGCTGTCAAAAAAAAAAGTCAATCCACAAAACTAAAATTCGAATTTATTCAGATGAACACAAAAAAAAAATAACTATTTTGAAAAGTTCCCGCGTGTCGTATTTGGGACGTAAAAAAATCGTATGAATTTCAAACTTTTAGCCTGCCTGCCTACATTATAGAAATTAAGTCACCATATCTCGTCAAATATTCGAAATGGTTTCTCCGTCATTGCAAACTCTGGTTTCCAAGTTTTGCAACCGTTGTTTCAGGTGTTAGATTCCATATTCATATTTTGTTGCAAAAATGTACTTGAAAAAATGCCTTCCTTATTTTCACGTTGGTAGCTTTTTCGTCATCTGTTACTAGATGTATTCATTGTTATTAAAATCTGCATCTTCTCTTTAAAACTAGGTTCTTGGTATCTTCCAATCCATATCAAGGCTTCGATGTTAGCGCTTATCTCGTCGGAGAAAGTCATCCCAGCCCAAGACTTGAAGGTGTCTATTTGTTGGATACTGTCGCTTTAATTATCTGCTTGCTCTTTTTGAAGTTTCAAATCAGAGAACGAAAACCGGTTTTATTCTTTGGAATTATGGGATACGCAGCCATTACTTTCTGCAGATGCTTCTTTAGCCAGAACGACAAATATCTTTCATGTAAGTAATCTCTATTGACAAACTGCTTCAGTCTTTAACGAATGCGGATCTGTCTCAACGGAAGTCATTTTAAAAGACTTCTAAAAATTGGGTTGCCAAAATTTTGGTTTTATTAAATTTCTTTTTCGATACTTACTTTATTGAAAATTTACATACTTTTTTTTTTTTTTTTCAGTACAATATCGTCAGCCATCTTGTAGACAATATTGCAAATAAATTCCACCAGAACTTTAGTACCTAATGGCCTCGGATATCTTTGTTAATATTTCAGGGGATTGAAAGTCTTTAGAAGAATTATGGGTAAATTTTCGTTGTAAGTCCCGAAGCTTTTCCCCTCCAAATTTATCCAAAATAGCAAATACATATGCTGAACTCAAACCAACTGTTAGTTATCGAAGCGCATTACTTTTTTTTTTTACCGGATGTATATCGCGGGAAGTATCAGTAAATGAAGAAAAATCTACCCAAAATCTACCAAAATTCGTTGCATTACGCAGTACGTCATTCTGCAATTAATTACATGATTTCGTGAGAGTTACGGGAGAGAAAAAGTGTAAGATTGGATGGGTTCTTTTGGTGACTGAGCAAATCGTAACGAGTGAAGGAGTCGTGATAGTGTTTAGCTAGGTATAGGATAGTTAAGTGAGAACCAACCTCTACCCCTCCCCTTTTCGGCCTTGTGCCATAATTTGTTTTGTTTTTTTTTGTTGTTTTTTTTTTTTGTTTTTTACAAATAAATATTGAGAAAAAGTGCAAGATAGTGTTTTTTTTTTTTTTTGTTTTTTATGGACATTTAGATAAAAAAAAACAAGGTAAGTTTCTTCAATAACTAACAGTTGATTTGAGTTTAGCATATACATTTGCACAGAGATAATGCTATTTTGGATAAATTTGAAGGGAAAAAGCGTCGGGACTTACAACGAAAATTTACCAGTTATTGTTTCGTAATTTTTTCTTTTTTTTTAATTCGAAAAAAAAAAAATCGGTAAGGTTAATAATTCTTTCACATCCTCCATAATTACCAAATTTGACACCTACAAATTTTCATGTCTCCATCAGGAGAGCTTCATAATTGGTAGAACATTCAAAAACAAAGTGCAAATTTTCCAAACTGTGTTTTCGGGAAAACCCCAGATTTCTTTAAATGCGGAATGTATCTTTAGGATGCGAAAATAGTATCCGAAATAAAAGCGAAGATGAAACAAATCGGGAAATTTTATTAATACCGCGTTTTCTCGGATTAAAATGAAAGACAAAACTGTTGTGAGGAAATTTCCATGCGATTTCTAGGGATAAGTGGGGGGGGGGATAACAAACTAATTACTTCAGTTTATAACCTCCTAATATCCAAACTTAGTGTCAGTCTGTGTATTTAATTTTATCGATATTAGATGTTTTATTAGAGCTATTTGGAATTGTAGGATTTAAAATCAGGACTTTTGTCATATAATTTGTATTTTGGCAGCATTTTTTTAAGTAATACAGGTCTCGTTGAATAATATAGACAAGTTTTGTCTATTTATTTTGTGTAGGATCCTTTCGTATCGTCTGATAAGTTTGATGGTGCTATCGTTAAAAGACAAATCACAGTAATTGTTTTTCTTCTTTTTTTTTTAATCAGGTCTGAGCTTTCGGCTTGCATAAGCCATTATCACAATGTACATAGAACATTTAAGTTATTAACAAAGTGGAATTAAACAAAGAATTAAATCAAAGACAACTCCATTTTTACTGTGGCGGATGGCCGCAGACACTTGTCTCTTTGGTTTAATTCTTTTTGTTTAATTCCACTTTGTTAATAACTTAAATGTTCTATGTTCACTATATGTTAATGTGCATTCTTTGATAATGGCTTATGTAAGCCGAAAGCTCAGACCTGATGAAAAACCAACAATTACTGTGATTTCTTGTCTTTTAACGATAGTACCATCAAGCTTATCGACTATACGAAAGGATCCTACACAAAATAGACAAAACTTGTCTATATTATTCAACGAAACGCATACATATATATATATATATTTCTTTGAACTTTATTTTTAATCGACACTCGTATATGAGTAGATATTCTGTTTTTAATAAAACAGTATATTTCTACCAGCCTGATTATTTACGATAAATTTTGTTACGAAAATGGAAATAATTGGTGGCTTCCCCTATGTTGATAGGGGTCGTAAGTTCGAATCCTACCGAATGACATTTTCATAACAGAATTATCATGAAAACCTAAATATTGTTTTTAATCAAACAGTATATCTGCTAAAATACGAGTACCAATTAAAAATGTAATTAAATATGTCTGTTGTTAAAACTATTTCGTTAATCTTCGGGATTTTCCGTAACACACACACATGCGCACATATACATGTCCATCGATATATACATGTGCATATTTTCCTGAAACACAGCTTTGTATTTTTCATTTTAGCCTGAGGAAACCAGAGAGCCTACGCTCTCCGGCTAAGCAATTTGGAATTAAATTTTGAATTCCCGCGGGACTGTAGTCGTTGAACTAACATTTTTTGATAAATAATTTAAATAAAATACATTTGCTTTTTGTTTTTTGTTTTGTTTTTTTTTATATATATATGCGTTCTGATAGAATGTAATTATTTTACGAATTCCATATTAGATTTGTATGAGAAACTATTTGAAGCTAATAAATTCGCATAATCAAAAAGATATATTCTTGCTAAGACTTCAAAGAAAATGTTCCTTGCATGTGCATTCCTTCGTAAAGTGCGGAGCTTTTATGTGGCACAAGACCGAAAGTATGGAGCACTCAATAAGAATCGAACTTACTGTTTAGTTGTAATTGATCTAGCGTGAAAGGCTTGTTTCCACAAAGTCGTAATGCCCAGTGCATTCCTCGCCTTCTACCATTGTTTGCGGGTTCGCCCTCTATGGGACCGGGTTAATGTGAATGAATGCGTTCCTAGCCTGCATCCGGCTTTCTCTTTATGATCCAAGTCAAGATTCCCAACCTCCCCAGTTTTTTTTTTTTTTTTTTTTTTGCCTCCTTTTATCTCGGCTGGTTCAGCCTTTGATTTTTTCCCATTCCTTTAATTATTTTACCCCCTCCCCACTCCCTTAGCGAGTGTGCGTCTTGATTTCGCCGGTTGGCGGAATACATCAGCCACTTTTTTATCCTTGGATAGACGGGTCTTACTAACATTGTTTATTATTTTAGTTCAAAAGTTTGTATTTTTAGTTCGTTTTGGGGCTCATCCCCCTCCCATTATTTCGTTTTTCATTAAATGTTTTAAATTGTATATAAGTGCATTTTTATTGTCATGGGTTATTTACCCCTTTTAGGTTTCCCTTGTAAATATGTGGCATTGTGGTGTATAAAGGATTGGGTGGTGATGGATGGGTTCTTGTGGTGAATATGCAAATTGTAATGAGTGGTGATAGTGTTTAGCTAGGTATAGGATAGCTAGTGAGTATCAACCTCTACCCCCTCCACTTTCGGCCTTGTGCAACAATTTGTATAACTTTTATATGAATAAATATTGTGCCCAGTGCATTCCTTCATATAGAACGGGAATAATTCTTGGCTAATCTCACGTCATTCTTTTAAGATTGACACTTCATACTTATGACTATACTAGCAGTATATCCCGGCGTTGCTCGGGTGTAATGAAAGCTTTAAAACTAATCCATGGTCCTGGAGCTCAGACTCTTTGGATGTTGGCACGAAAGACTAACTGGAAACAATTATTGTTTTTTAAAGTGAAACCGTAGACTGAAAGAAAAAAGTCAAATTTCCTTCTATAGATATCAAATAAATTTTTGTTCGTCGTAAACCGAATTTTGAAGGCTAAATAAGTCCTCTGAGTAGATGGTATCATGGCTGAGACTAAGAAGTACAATTATACCTACTTAGAGCCAAACCCGAAGCAAAAAAACTAAAATTAAAAGGCTGAAAAAAAAATACAAGCAGATAAACACACACAAACATCTTGCCATATATATATATATATATATATATAATTATCGATTTTATGCACTATTATAAGAACTGCAACCTTGAAACTTCTGAATATAGTTTATGTCTATGAGTGTATCAAATTTGATTAAAATCGGACCACTCCTTCTATAACCCGAATTTTCGATTATCGATTCTTCAGTATTTATCGGGGGTACCTCGACACAAAACCTTACTAAGAACACTCGCAGACGCTTATAGTACAACTGTGGAAATTTTCAAGAAAATTGGTTCAGCCGTTTTGGAGTCTATAGGTAACGGACACACACACACAAAGTTCCATTTATAAATAAGTTTAGACTAGGGATATAGATAAGAGGAAATCTGAGAGAGTATTCGAAGTATATATTTATTCCTTTTATGTGCATGTCCCTTCAGAACGTAGGCAACCATGAGCCTCCACATCTTCCTATCTATTATAGCTTTAAATGCATATTGTCGCAAATCTCTTCTCGACGTGCGTGTGGTGCAGTGGATATCGGCTCGAAACAGAAAATCGAAGAGCCGAGTTGAATTCTTTACATTCCCTTACGCGCAAATATCCTTGGGAAAGGTATTACTCCGCCTCTTCCCTCCAGATATGGGTTAAATAGCAGGATAGATTGAGCTCTATAGCCATGGTTGGCAAGCGGTCTACCACAGAAAGTAATGGCAACCTATTTGAGGAAAAATCTTCTGCCCAGTCAGTCATGTTTCTTATGAGACATGGCCGTCCAAGCGTGTATCACGTATGGCACTTTACTTGATTTCTCCCAAACCCTGCTCTGTCATCCATTGGCTTAAGCCTGTCAAGTACGTCACCCGCTGTTTTTCCCCTGTCTCTCTTTTCTTCTATCCTTCCTCCTCCTAATGTGTCTGATGTTAAGTATGTTTTCATTTCTCCTCTCGGTAAATTTTTGTTTTGTTCCCCGTAGGCCTTTAACCCGTCAAATCTTTCCAAAACATCCTTATTTCCGTGCAAAAGTAAATGACTTATTGACGACACCTACCTTTTTCCAGTTTACAACCAGTAAATATCGAACTTCTTTTCGCTGTTTATCTCACCCCGTAACCACGGTTCAAAACATATGATTCACTACAGAATAAATTCACGCGTACTTAGCCAATTTTTCGACCAATTTACTTCCTTTTTGCGATTACTGCGCGGAAATTGACTTCCGAAACTGAACAAATCGTGGAGTATCTGCTCAGAGGAAGTAAAAAGGCCGAGATAAGTATCCTACGCCTCAAGTCATTCAGCGGTGAATCAGATAGAACGGTGGAAAGGGGTGAGATATAGTCCGATTTTATTCTGGTCGATAAACGAAAAAAAGTTAGGTTTCTTCATTAAACAATTATCGATTTGAGTTCAGCATTTACATTTGCACGTAACTAAGGGAGTTTAGAAAAGATTTGACGGGGAAAGGCCCACGGGGAACAAAACAAATTTACCATCTTCTCTCCAAAACTTCCTTATTCCTCACATGTTCAGTCCATGGTATCCTCAGCATCCTTCTGCAGAACTACATTTCTGTTGCTTCGAGTCTTTTCTTTATCTTTGAAGAGATTGTCCAGCATTCGCTGCCATATAGGTGGGGGCAGACTTCACATAACATCCCAGTAATTTTTCTTTGTTTCCAACTAAATTTCCTTGGCTCTCAATACACTTCTCAATTTTTGGAATGCGTCCTTGGTCATGCCAATATGTCTTCGGATCTCAGTGTCGCACTTTCTGTCTGTCCTCTGTTAGTACACTTCCCATGTATTTACATTTCTGAATCTGCTTGATTTTTAGTACCCCCAACCTGTAACTGAATTTTTAGCTCCCCCCCCCCCGATGATTATGCATTCAGTTTTCGTAATGGACATTAAAAAGCAGCGATACTCATTTCGTCGTTGATATGTCACTGTGGTATGATAATCGAATATCCCTACCTTACCTCCCATTGCTGCTATGGTCATTGACAAAGGCCATAAATGGAAATAACGATTTTCAAAAGTGATTTTTTTTTTCCTGTGCAGTTTGTCTTGAAAGAGAATGGCCTGAAATTTTGTGGAATCTTATTGGAAGACAGTCAACAACAATGTCGGTCAGTGTGTTAAGTCTGGTTACAGTAGAGTTGTCTCCAACTAACATCCGGGGCTTTCAGCTCGGTTTGGCATTTGTGGCGGCAAACCTCGGAAAGCTAGTTTGGCATTTGGCTTTTATTATGCAAGTAAGTACATCTCAACACACTTACGCCTGTCCTAACAAAATGTTAATAATTTCCATTTTTAATTTCATAGACAAGCAATTTGCTTATTTTTACTGAAAGATGTAGAGTAGAATAACTGTTATCAGCACAAAAAATCAGCCTGCAAAGGAGGTTCAAGATATGGCTGAGGTTGTTTGCGCCCATATCGCACTAATACCCTTGGGAAAAGCACTTCTCTCTCAACACATAGGTACATAACATGGCAAACTGGACGCTCAAGCCTTAGTTGATAGGCAGTTTAGCAACTGAACAACTAAGAAACTTCCCTTTTGATTTGAAAAAGGCCTTGTTTTGACAGCTGACATTAACGTTTCGTTATTATCACAAGATGGAATATTCGCTGAGGAACAATAATCTACTCTAGCAAACCATTATAGCAGTATGGTGATTTTGATCCTTCCTAATTTCCAAAAATTATATCCTAAGGCCAGAACAAACTAATATTACTGCATACTTATAATAGATCTCGGGTTCACATGGGGTGTTGCTCACAAAATGTAGCGGCAAAAATTCGTGCTATAATTGGTTAGTGCTACCTCAATTTCCTAAACTTGTTAGTCACGCCTCCATGCTCTCTCTCTCTCTATAGCATAATGATGATCCACGTATACTGTCTTAATATGTATAGGAAAAACTACTAAAAAGTTGTAAGCTTAAAAATTTTTTTGACAGTATTTATTTATTTCTATTATTATTATATATTTCAGACCGGCCTCGGCCTTTCATCAGTAACAAATACATATAATATATATATATAATAGAAAATACTGTAAAAAAAAAAATTTTAAATTACAACTTCTTAGTAGTTTTTCCTATATATATATATGAGAGAGAGACACGCCTAAGTATTGGATACATGTTATTTTCTGTTATAACTCTAGTTTATGTTCGCCATTTTGCCTGATATTTGGTAAGTAATATCTCGTCAAGTTGTTTTAGTTGTATGTGGAGGGGAAATTAAAATCTCATGGTTGAATCCGTTTTATTTTCTATTATCAAAGTTCCAAATTACCCTATGCAAAAGTATTGGATACATCAATTTAATATTTTGTTGCGTAGCCTCTGTTTTGTTTCACTGCTTCCAGTCGATTTCTTTTGTTGGCCACAAGTTTTCCGCACTGATCCACCGTTACCCATTTTTCCGCACTGATCCCATTCTTCCTTGCATAATTCTTCTAATTGCTTGATATTTTGCGGATTCTGGTTATGAACTTTAACCTTCAAAGTATTCCACAAATTCTCAATTGGATTCAAGTCAGGAGACTAATTTGGCCAATTGAGAGAACTAATTCCATTATTTTCAAACCATTCTTTTGTAAGTTTTGCGGTATGTTTGAGATCAGAAAAATAACATGTATCCAATACTTATGTGCGTCACTATATATATATATATATATATATATATATATAATATCAAAACTTTTGATGAATCAACAAACAACTTGACAAAAACTAAAACTCTTATCCAGATAAACTCTCAAAAATGACAATACTGAAAAAATCAAAATGGAAAAGGCTTAAAGGCAAGCCTACCTACTCGGTAAAGTGCTCAGAGATTCCCTAGATAGTTCTTACGAAATAATATCCCTATCCTTCCATATATGGCTAGCCACTCGTATCCAAATGTCTGTCTACTGGGGCGGCTAACTCGGGTACTTTGTGTTTGCTAAACGCCTAGAGAGCCCACCATGTGGTTTATACGACGGCTATACTGAACGAAGCTGAGCGTTATCTAGCGTGAACAGTCTGAACACGGCCAGGACACTCAAAACCGCGGTCACGATGACTTGTGACTTCGAGCTAGCACAACCATCGACGGCTCTCAATTTCAAGTTGGTATGGTGAGGTACTGTACGCTGATATTGTCTCCTTTAGACCGATAACACCTTCCTAACAAATCAAATATGGTGAGATTCGAAAAGCGAACGTTATAACCTCGTATATTTATTGACTAGCAGTAAAGCCCGGCGTTGCTCGGGCGTAATGAAAGCTTTAAAACTAATCCATGATCCTGTAGCTCAGACTCTTTGGACGTTGGCACGAAAGACTAAAAAGCAATAGTTGTTGCCAGTTAAAGCGAAACCGTAGACTGAAAGAAAAATGAATGGATGTAAGTCAAATTTTGATTTCCTGGTATCGATATCATTTTCTGCACCATTATAATAACTGCAACCTTGAAACTTCTGAATATCGTTTCTTATGTTTTTGTCTATGAGTGTATTAAATTTGATTAAAATCGGACCACTCCTTCTATAACCCGATATTTTCGATATTTATCGGGGGGTACCTCGAAAAAAACCTAGCTAAGAACACTCGCAGATGCTTATAGTACAACTGTGTAAATTTTCAAGAAAATCGGTGCAGCCGTTTCGGAGTCTATAGGTAACGGACACACACACACACACACAGATTTACATTTATAAATAAGTTTAGATTTTGCTTTTTTTTCTTTTTTTTTTTTTTTTTTTTTTTTTCAACATTATTTGGGAATCTGACACGCACACAGTAATCCTCCATTAGCAGAGAAATACTGAATAATTAATTGAAGTCAGACTAATCGACTACAACTAACCCAGCTGTCATCATTTTTGTCATTCATTGTGATATGCCAATGACGTGATATTTTGATGAATGCGCAGTTGCCTTAAGCATATGAATAGTTTCAGCTACAGTCTATGCCTATTAATGTTTTTGTACAATAATATGCCAAAATGTACACACATCTCCTATCTTTCAGACGAGTCAAATGGTGCTTCGCATAGCCTCGGGACTTCTCGCCAGCTGTAGTTTTGTTATCTGCTGTTTCTTCATACACGTGATGCCAGAGACATACAACACTTTCCTCTCAGATATCCCAGAGAATAGGACAAGGTAAGTGGTAAGGGAAGTTAACTAATTTCACTAAAAATTACTTAATTAGTACTTTTTACCATAAGTCGACATAAAGGGAGACTAGCTGCTCTCGGCGCAAAAAGTGAAATCAACAAGTTGAATTCAGTTTCTGTTAAACCCGAATAGATATCTATCTCCATTCTGGGTATGACGATAATCAACATTCTTCGGAATGATAGGAAAGTTTTGCTGAGCCTGATCTCGGGTGATAGAACCTGTTAGAGAACTACCTATGGAGAAAATATTTAACCTCCAAACTGCGGTCAAAACTCTATGAAAGTATAAAAATAGATTTTTATAGTAAAATTGCCAGAAATATATTTTTAAACATGACCAGCAGAACATTTGACTCTTGAAAAACCCCTCTTTACAAAGATATGTCAATGAAACATCATCTACAATATGATTTCTTGCAAAGAATACATATTCTATTAATACGAACCTATCCTAAAAATTTTGTCGGCATTTAATAACCCATTGAGGTTGATATGCCGTAAAACAAAATAAACCTATATATAATATAATATAATATATATGTATGAGGGTCATTCAATAAAGTGAATTTTTCGGTATCAGGACTTCTAATACAGATAGAAGCTTACTTTTTTTTTTCTTTTTTTTTCCAACGCAGTCTCCCAACACTTTTCCCATCTGTGCACAAACTTCCGTATTCCCTCAGAGTAAAACATCTTTGGACTGACGTCTCAGCCAATCGCTCACAGCACTCTTGACTTCGTCGTCACTTTCAAAATTGGTCCCTTGAAATCGTTCACGAGAGGCACGAAACAGGTGAAGGGGCAAGGTCTGGGCTCTAATGGGGATGAGGGAGCAGTTCCTAGCCCAGCTCGATGGTCTGCTGTGTGTAGCCTTGCGTTGTCTTGATGCAAGACGACTCCGTGTGACTGATGACTCCTGCGTTTGTTCTTTATATCTTTCTTGACCTGCCTCAGCAGTTCACAGTAGTTGGTACAGTCAGACTGAATGAGTTCATGGATTCGATCACCTCAGTAGACCTCATTTCTGTAAACCTCTCAGGCCTGTCTTCATCCTCAACACTGCTCCGTCCTTCTTTAAACAATTTAGTCCATTTGTAGATTTTTTTTTTTTTTTTTTTTTTTTTTTTTTTGCTGAAATGTGGGACAATACACAGTTGACATTCTCTTATGAATTTCAATTGGTTTGCACCCTTCAGCAACCAAAAACTTGATAACTGACCTCTGTTCAATCCTGGAGCATGCTTCTTGGTCGGCCATCTTTGTTAATCTCCAAAACTCTGAAAACAAAACTTTGAATCTGCAAAAATAAAAAAAAAATTAAATCCCCTTGAAAAAGTAAAGAAAAAAATTTAAATTAAGCTTCTATCTGTATTAGAAATCCTTATACCGAAAAATTCACCTTATTTATTGAATGACTCTCTATAGATTTTAAAAAAAGCTTCGGATCGTAGACACCTGAAGAAAACCGAAGGGATCAACAGCCGTAAAAGAATATGACATTTGACGAGATTAATAAATTCAATGATTTACTAACTGGGTTTTTAAAATTATTACTTTATTTTGTGTAATCATATTGTGAATATTTAGTCATATGTACGTTCACCTTGGAGAGGGACAGTTGAAATATGGTAAAAAATAGTTTTTGTGCTGTGTTCCCTCAGGGCGTGTGTGGTCAAGGTTCTCCACCAACTCTTCCCCTTTGCAGGTTTTAATAAATGTTGTCTTTTCGCTATCTCTCTTAAACATTGTTCTGCCGAACATTTACACAAGCTCGTTAAGTTATGTGCGACTTTCCGATATCTTTTTTTTTTATTTATAATCATATCGCTCCAAGCAAGGCATTATACTGCCACTGTTGTGCAAGGGGTTACATAGGAGGAAAATTATTAGGAGTGACAGAAGACGGAGGGTGTCAGAAAGCGGGTGGGAGAAGAATGGGACTTCTGAAGAAATTAGATGAGAGCATGAAAGAGAGGATGCAAGTTAGTGAGATAGATGACTATTGACTTTACATTTAAATTCTTGGAGTTGTAGCTGTCGGGTAAGCAAGTAAACGGAAGGGAATTCCACATACGGAAATGCGAGAAATGAAGATGCTGGAGTAGAATTTGCGTTTACATTTTATTGGTTTCACAGTAAAACGGTGGGACCTAGTTGCTAATCTTGTGGCTAGAGTAAATTCGTATATATGGGGCACCTGTGAGGTAAGTTTATCGGAGTAGTAAAAGTACTTGTAGAAGAGACACAAGGAAGTCACACTGCACCGGTGAGAAAGTGACTGTATCCAAGCTGCCAGGTCGGGATCGATCACAGATTCTTGTCAAGGATCCCTTAGTGGATAGCAGGAGCACCCGACCAGATATCGCAGCAGTATTCAATGCACGAGCGGATGGTAGAATTGTATATGTGCAGGATTGTTTCAGACAGCAAAAACTTCGTGGCACTGCACAAAGAACCGACCTTCTTAGCAGCGGATTTAGCTATGGATTCTATGTAGACATTCCACTTGAGTTCTGTTGTGAGAGTTAATCCGAAGAGGCGCAGTGATTTACTTTCTGAGAGATTAGCCTGATCTATGCTAATGACTGGTAGAAGTGATTGTCTGTGATGATTAATAGATAGCAGTTTCGTTTTGGTAGCATCAAAATTCAAGAGCCATTCCTTACCCTAGTCCACCACGGATTGGATGTCATTGTCAACCTCGGCAGATTTTTAATCGAGGTGAGAGTAAACCGTAGTGTCGTCAGTATATATGCCTACTTTGGATCTTATTACATTGGGGAGATCGTTAATGTAGATAAGAAAAAGTGTAGGACCTAGAATAGAGCATTGAGGGACACACACGTTCGTATAATAGTAATGAGAAGCATGTTCGTTTAATACTACCTTAATTGTGCAATTTGAAAGAAATGTCTGGATTAGGTCAAACAATTGTCCAGTTATACCATAGCCTTGCAGCTTGCATAGAAGGCCAGCATGCCAGACTGTCGAACGCTTTGGAGATGTCTAGGGCAACAGTTCGGGCTTCACTGTTCTTGTCAGGAGCTTGGTGTATATACTCAGTGATGGTTGTGAGCATATCAGAAGTAGACCTGGTGAAGCGGAAACCATACTGTTCGTCGGAGAAGAGTGTATGGGCTGTGAGGTGTCGTACTACCTTGGCGTTGATGATGGCTTCGAACACTTTGCGAAAGATCGGTAGGAGGCAATTAGAGGGGTCAGTGGGTTCACTGCAATTTTTATATATTGCAACTACGGAGGAGGACTTCCAGCAGGCAGGGAAGCAAGAGGCAGTAGTTATAGAGAACTCTAAAATCCTTCCCTGTAGTTCTTGTTTTTAAGAAATCTGGGGAGCCCTGACCTCGCTAATTATCGCTCAGTTAGCCTCTTATCTCTTTTTGGTAATGTATTTGAGGCTATTATTAATACTAAAATAGTAATTTATCTCACAATCTTCTCTTTGACAAACAATATGGCTTTCGTTACGCCAGGTCTAACGCTGATGTGCCAAAGACCATTACTGAAAATATATATATATATATATATATATATATATAAGTCATGCACATACAAGCCCGTTTCTCTGCATCACAGCTCATCAGTGTGGCTAGACACATCCATGTGCTTTTGGCCGGGATCGAAACTCAACCGATTCGGTGTCAGTCGGAGACGCTACCCCCTAAGCCATAGGCGCATGGAATCAGAGAAGGGAATTTTTAACATGTATATAAGCAATGTATACACACGTCAGTCACCGAAAGAACTATTCATTTCTGAAGAGTAATGCGTAGATCGTAGAAGTGGAATCTGTTATATATATATATATATATATATACACACACACACACACACCAGGCACTTGATAAGAACGGCGAAGTTCGAGCTGTTCCTCTTCATATCTCGGAAGCATTTGACATGCTGGCAATCTCCAGAGTTACCTTATTTCTGGACGTTTGTTCAATTTAATCCAATCGTTCTTATCAAATCATGAAATGAAGATTGTTTTGAATAAGCAAACATGGGCGTCCCTCAAGGCTCTAGTCTAGGTCCTCCGATTTTTCTGATCTTCATCAATGATCTTCCTGATGTAATCAGTAAGAATCTATGTAGATGACGCCACTATTTACGCCCGCCTCAATAATAAATCTGCCAAGGCTGACAAAGTAAGCCTGTCTGCTGCACTTCAAGAGGACCTCCAATCTGTGATTGAATGGGTGTGGGAAATGGCTCGCAAATTTTAATGTCTCCAAAACGAAGCTGCTCTCTTTTAACCACCGTAGAGAAACACTCCTGCCTACCACCAGAATGGATAAAGCTAGTCTTCTACAGGGCAACGTGCTGCATCTCCTTGGCCTCACTCTCTCAGATGACTTCAAATTGAATGACTACATTGAATCCATAGCTGCATCTGCTGCTAGGATGATTAGGTCACCTTGTCGAGCCAAGAAATATTTTCTCGTCGGAATCCATTTTGCGAAATTTATAAATCTACGATTCGTCCGTGCATTGAATACTGTTGCCATATCTGGTTGTGTGCTCCTGCTATTCATCTTGATGTTCAAAAACAAGGATTTGCAATATAATTGTAACGTGATCGATACTGACTTGGCGGACCGGCTGCAACCACTCTCTCACGACGTGACGTGGCTTCCCTGTGCCTCTTCTATAAATACTTACACGGCTTCTGCTCCGATGAACGTAGATCATTGGTGCCGCCTAGGTACGAATTTACACGAGATACTAGATTAGCAACTAGGTCCCACCCTTTTACAGTGAAACAGGTAAGACGTAACCGTAATTTCTACTCCAACAGTTTCTTTTCTCGCGCTTCCCGCCTGTGGAATTCCCTTCCACATGTCTGCTTTCCTGACAGCTACAATCTCCAGGAGTTTAAATGCAAGGTCAATAGACACCTATCACACTAACTTGCATCTATTCTCTCAACACTCTCACCATTTACCCAACCCTCATTCTCGGTATCCTTACCCGTCTATCAGCCTCCTTCTGACATTTCCTATATCTAACCATTCTTTCTCACCACTTTCCCCTCTATGTAACCCCCTGCGCAATAGTGGCAGTGAAATGCCTTGCTCGGGGTGAAACGATTATAAAAAAATAATAATAATCAATCCTGACTTAACAGCTCACCTTCAGTCATTTTCTCACCCACGTGATGTGCCTTCCCTCTGTCTTTTCTACATGTATTTTTGTGACAACTGATCTGATGAGCTCTTTTCTCTGGTACCTCAACCACATGTATTTACTCATGCTACTAAATTGACATAAAGGTTCCACCCTTTTACAGTCAAACTAGTTCCATTTAATCGCCTCTTCTACTCTTATAGTTTCTTTTATCGCACTTCCCGTTTGTGGAGCTCATTTCCATTTGCTTGTTTCCCTGATAGCTACAATCTTTAAAAGTTTAAATGAAACGTCAATTGCCAT
The DNA here is from genome assembly GCA_037127315.1 of Ascarosepion bandense. Taxonomy (NCBI): domain Eukaryota; kingdom Metazoa; phylum Mollusca; class Cephalopoda; order Sepiida; family Sepiidae; genus Ascarosepion; species Ascarosepion bandense. Next base: position 283,387 of record JBBBDQ010028960.1, read on the forward strand.
CTTTTATCTTCTTGATTCCCATTCATCTCTTATCTTTTCTTCGACATCCCTTGTACCTTTTTTATTCCCTCGTTGTAGACCTCTGCGCATCAGTAGCATTTTTTGCAATGCTTGGGGTGAAATGATTATAAAAAGTATAATTAATGCTTTAATTCATTAACTTGTTCTTTTCCTCACCAACTATGTTGGGATCTTTTCTGTTAATTCACTCCAAATGTAAAGTTACTTATCGCAAATATTATTTCGCCTCGAGAAATTAGAAATTTTAAATCATCACATCTTCTAACAATTTCGCTTCTCTGATTAGATGTATAAGGTGAATAGGCGTCACGTTGATGTGTACATGTTTTTGGCCCACACCCATTCCAGACACTCCACAAACAAGAGGGGAAAAATGGTATTCTTTATTTCTTTTTTCTCCTTTTTTTTTTTTTTTTTTTTTTTTTTTTTTAAGAAATGACTTTCTGGTCACAAAGAATGAAGTATCAAGCATCCAAGCAGAAGAGGCAAGAGGGTAGGAGTCAGACCAAAGATCACTCCATATATAACGATTCTTTAATCTGGTAAGTTTTAAGAGAATCTGAATCTTGAAGAAACGACATTTTATCATCAGACAAGAGAATACATTCAAATAAAACACTTACATATCAAACCAAACAGCGTGCGTTTATTGTATTTAAATATCTTCCATATAAAACATTCAACTATAATTATATATATCGGTCGAGTTTCGATCCCGGCCAGAAGCAAGTGGATGTGTCTAGGCACACTGATGAGCTGTGAAACAGGCTTGTATATGGATGACTGATAAATAAATACATATATATAATTAATTTCATCTTCTACACGTGGCTAGCTAATTTTGTACAATTTTAAGTTTTCTATTTTAAATATAGACCTGTGATTGGACTATCTGGTCTTAAGTGTCTTTAGTTGATCAATATTGTCAAAAGTACAAAAGTATTGAATTGCGGCAATACTTTTTCACAATGGTAAAGCATGGATTAAAAAATCAAACAACGGTACCTTTGATGTAAAGGAAAACTTCAGCGTGGTTTAATGGTTAGCAAGCTTGTCTCGCTAGAACAATAACAACTGAGTAGTGGGTTCGATCCCATACTTCAGGCCTTGTGCCTCATCTAAGCTATGCTTAGAAAAATCCTTATAGATTACTAAGGTAACAGTACAAAACAACATAGCAATTGTCACCCTAATCGTGATGGAAAGAAACGACCAAATGCAATCAGCTAGCAAACGTTTTTTTAATAATCATTACATTCCAAGCAAGACAGAACCGCCATTGGAGTTCAGGAGGTTACGGTGAAAAAAACAAGGTACAGGGGATGTCAAAGAAAGGATAAGAGAATGACGTGAATCAAGACGATAGAAGATAGTAATTGGCGTTGCATTTAAACTTTTGGAGATTGTAGCTATCAGGGAATCAATCTAACGGAAGAGAGTTCCACAAACAGGAAGCCCGAGAAAAACTGTTAGAGTAGAAGAGGAGGTTATTTTTAACTATCGACGGTAAAAGGGTGGAACCTTAAAGCCGACCTGGTAGCACGCGCAAATACATGTGGACGGGGAAACAGGGAAGAAAGCTCGTCAGAGCAGTTGCCATGGAAATACTTGCAGAAAAGGCAGAGGGAAGCTATATCACGACGGTGAGAAAGTGAGTGAAGGCGGGCTGCCAGGATCGATTACATTGCAGATCTTTCTTTGGAATTTGTCAAAAAAAAACCAAGATGAATAGCAGCAGAACCCGACCAGATGTGACAACAGTGTTCAATGCACAGATGAATGGTAGACGAGAAAAACTTCTTGTCCGACACAGTGACCCAACATTCCTAGTAGTATATGCAGCTATATATTCGATGTAGTTATTCCATTTGGGTTCATTTGAGAGAATGGTTAGCAAGCTCGTCTCGCTAGTTCCATTGCAATTGAGTAGTGAGTTCGATCCTCACTGGGTGCCCCATACCTTCGGCCTTGTGCCACATCTAAGTTGCGCTTAGTAAATCGTCATTTGAGAGAATGAGGCCAAGCAGGCGCAGTGTGTTGCTCTGTAGGAGACTAGCACGATACATTCTGATGGTAGTTGCCTCCAAGTTTAGATAAACATTGCAAAAATTAAACGGGAAATGTTTTATCCACAGAAAAGGCATGTGGACATTGTACCCAGACAAGAGAAAAGTTACACACAAGCCGCAAGCAATAAATGTCATTTCATAAAACCAATTTCCTCCGAAAACTAAATAAAACTCAACCAGTTCATCGCGATTACGAAAGATTAATGACTTGCTTATTTCATCCTTGGAGCAAATGCTAGGCAAGCAACGAACACGTGTTTCTTGAGATTACCATATAAAGAGGCCACGAGAAATTTCCTTTTCTCTAATTCCCTGATAAGACTAGGGTTGGGTTAAATGATCAACATGGCTTTTATGAATGGGTAAGCCGATTCATAAAAGCGACAACCCCAAGATCTGGGACGCAATAACCTGGAAGCGATATGAGCGTAATGATTTTTTGCGAGTGACAACCTTTTTATATTAGGGACTGTTAACATTAAATATTTAGATTAATGGCCCCCAGCTGGACAAACAACTGTTGTTTCATCATTGATTTTTACTGAAAATGTAAAAAATATTTTCTCTCTAGGGTTTCACTCATTGGATAGCTTTTCATGCACTCGACCAGTAGCCACCGTAAAGCTAATAGGGTTAATCTCGAAAGATAAAAAAAACAAAAAAAACTCGTTTCATTATTTACTTCATAGGTTCCCAACCTTTTTGCTGCGATTACTCCAAAATACAAGTTCACTATTATCCATTACCCCAATGAACAAATACCCCTAATATAGGAAAGGAAGTGATTATATTTTCATACATCAAAAGCAGACAAAGTTAATGGAAATTATTACATACAATAGTACCAATCTAAACTTATTTCTAAATGGAATTTTGTGTGTCCGTTACCTATAGACTCCAAAATGGCTGAACCGATTTTCTTAAAAATTTACAGTTGTACTATAAGCGTCTGCGAGTGTTCTTAGCTAGGTTGTGTGTTGAGGTACCCCCGATATATATCGATAATCGAAAAAGTTGGGTTATAGGAGTGGTCTGATTTTAAAGGTTACAGTTCTTACAATAGTGCAGAAAATCGATAATATATATATATATATATATATATATATATATATATATAAGGCAAGATGTTTGTGTATGTGTCTGTTTATCTGCCTGTATGTCTGTATTTTTTTTCAGTCCTTTTATTTTAGTTTTTGCTTCAGGTTTGGCTCTAAGTAGGTATAATTGTAGTTCTTAGTCTCAGTCATGATACCATTTACTCAGATGACTTATTTAGCCTTCAAAATTCAGATTAGGACGAATAATTTGTTTGATATCTATACCAAGAAATCAAAATTTGACTTACATCCATTCGTTTTTCTTTCAGTCTGCGATTTCGCTTTAACTGGAAACAACTATTGCTTTTTAGTCTTTCATGCCAACGTCCAAAGAGTATGAGCTCCAGGACCATGGATTAGTTTTAAAGCTTTCATTACACCCGAGCAATGCCGGGCTATACTGCTAGTCTATAATAATCAGAGGTATAGTAAATGTAACCTAGCCGTGATTCTTGATGTGAGTGTTGAGCTTGTATTGCCTGTGCCAGTTTATTTATTCTTGGCTTTGTGACTGAAAAGGCTATTCGGGCGTCGTTTGCCACGTTGAGTCTGCTACGTTTCTTGGTCTTCATTCCAAGGAGAGTAGATAAAAGGTTGTTCACATAGATAAGTAGTTGAAAATCCTATGAGAATTTGTACTGCTCTAGAGGCTAGTGTTCGTATATCCTGCAGACAAGAGATCCAAAAGGTGTCTAGACCAGACTTGGTCTCAAACAAAAGCTTTCGTGCATTGTTCATCCTGAGTGAGAAATTCTTATTTTGCTGGATAGTCCTCATCAGGAATGATATCTTCATTCACAAGTCATGGATTTCTTACCCATTCATTGTTGGAATTATTCAAGTTTGAAAAGTACGTACGTAAGTTTTACAAAAGGCCATTTAGGTGATTACTGATGTGTCTTCATGTAGTTGAGGATGTTTTCAGAATTAACTTTATCAAGGAAGGCATCCAATACAGAAAATTGTGCAAAAATTCCTTTTCTAATACGTCTGGTCCATAGGTTCAATTTCCCACAAAATGAAGCAATATTGTCCTGAAGTTCCCAAACCAAACATCCATTACCCCAAAATATGGGCTCATTACCCCACTGGGGTAATTTACCCTAGGGTTGGGAACCATGGATTTACTTCATCCAATCACAATTAAGACAAAATGAATTGTGGCGAACGATAATTTTCATCTCGTGGGATTTCTCTCTTTATTTATACAAGTCAACGCGATGTGCGTTGTGGTGCAATGGCTATCGGAAAGAGAAATCGGAGAGCCGAGTTCGAATTCCAGTTGAATTCGTTGCATTCACTTACACACAAATGCCTTGTGAAAGGTATTAATCCGTCTCTTCTCTCCAGCTATAGGTTAAATATGGTTTTTATAGACTTGTTTGGCAACCAGTTTACCACAAAAGTAATAGCAACCTACTCCGGGAAAATCTTCTGCCCAGTCATTCATGTCTCTTTCGAGACATGATCGCCCAAGCGTGCATCACGTATGGCACTTAACTGACTGATAGAATGTGACAAACATTCACACTTACCAGAGCCAAAGCGACCAAGGTGTTTAGCTTGTCGGGCTGCTGTGTTGCGATGAATGCGTAAACCCACGCCAGAGAGTCAGCGTCCCGTCAGCTTCGCCCTCGCAAGTTTGGCCAAAGAAAGGAATACTCTTCGACCTGTCATTTTATGCTGGGTGAGAATGAGACCGGCGGTGATGATTGGTGCGTCGGCAATGTTTTTTTTTTTGTGTCCATAAAAAGGGTTTGGGACAATGGTTGGTAGCTTTTGAGATATATATTCATTCAAACCCACGAGTGAAGCGAGCGGTGAAATCGAAACCAAACACAAATTTACTCTTTAACTACATAGAAGGCAACAAATATGTCAGCTACCATGAGATGGGTTTTTCCTTTCGTTAGTTTAATTCTTGCTAACAGCAAACAACTGTGCCAATATAAACGATAGCGAAATGAGGCGTTCACTTCGGGACTTGATAAACCCAGGATCAGTTCATGGTTGTAGCATCAAATGTGGCATAACGCAGTATGGAAGGTGGTAATTATATTAATCAATTGTTTTTCGTAGTGGTAACCATTGTTTTACAGTTGTTTTGGACTGACTTCTCTGGGCCTCTTGGGTTTTACTAGGTTTCTCTAGCCGTGTTGTGGTGGCAAAAAAAATAACTAATATATTTCCATATAGAAATAACAGATATATTGCAGAGTTATATAACCGGCTTTGAATTTATAAGTTTGAATTTTGTTTAACGGCATATCAACCTCTGTGGGTTATTAATGCCAAAATGGTGGGGTTTTAAGCTATCTTTTTTTTAATGTTCAGTTATAGTGAGAAGGTTGGTTTAGTCAGATTCTGATGAAAAATGTTTTAAATTTATTTTAATTTTAGAAAACTGTAGATGTCTTCTAGATTTGTTTGAGTGAGTTTTGTTTAATGACATATCCACCTCTGTGGGTTATTTAATGCTAAAAAGGTTTCAAAGTTTTCTTATGTTTGGTTATAGTGAAAAGTTTGATTTAGGCAGATTTTAATGATTTTTTTGTTTTTGTTTTTATTCTTTCTTATTTTAGAAAATTGAAAATGTCTTCTAGTATTGTATTCAAAAATGTTTTGCTGAGAATTTTTTTTTTCTTCAAAAATGTATTTTGGTAATATTTTTCCTTCAAATATTTATATTATTCTCTAAAAATCTATTTTTATGTATATGTTTCTATAAAAGTGCATTTTTTATACTTTCATAGTGTTTTGACTCCAGTTTGGGGTTTAACTATTTGCCCATAGCTGGGACCCTAACAGGTGCTACCACTCCGGGTCAGGGTGGACCTGGGAACAGCAGCAATTAAGAGAGTTCCATGCTCTTTACAACCTCCCAATCAGAGGCCTTGTTGCCGGATGCAGTTTACCATCATGACCAGGACCACTTTGAATTTATAATGTACAACCAATTTTCCATCTATTTTCAGGCTAATGAGCGCAATGAGTCTGAGTTAAGGACAATATTTTTGTTAGATCCTTTCTCTGCAGTTCCTAACCCTAACTTTTACCTAATTCTGACAAAATTAATTTTAATTCTAAAAAAAAAACAAAAAAACCCTGGGACTAAACTTGGTGAACCAATCAAATAATGCCGATTGTTAACTTCTATCCCTACCTTTTACCTTTTCAGGTGCGCTAATACAATCCATCGATCTTTTACAATACAACATAGACAACACCCGCAGACCTCACCATGGCTGCTTTATAATTAAAGCAATGCACTCTATTTATTTAAATGTAAATTCTCCTTACTCGTACTTGTAAAATCCTAACACTTTCATTACTTTCAATTAATGAATCTTACTTGGAGCTAAATTAATTATAACATTTTATAAATAAGCAGAAATTATATTTCAACAGAAACCGCTCTGTTTTAATTGATAAATTTGCTTTTTTATAACAATGTCCCGGAAAGGGTTATATATCTGATTCGAGGTAGCAAGCGGTTTTAGCAAATGTAACCGGGTAGGACAATTTAACAAGTAGACGTAATGGACGGTACTCATCGTATGCAGTACCCTGAGACGTAGGCGTAGTCAACAGACGTAGACCAAAAGCCGTAGACTTCTAGTCGTATGGACGTAAACCTCTATGCGTCTTCGCCTTCGTCTGTATTTATGGCTGATACCAGCCAATCACATTACTGTGAGGAGGAACCAAGGTGTATGCATACTTATTACATATTCATTATATCACTTATCAAACTTTTTCAGGTTATTAAAAGGCAGAACATATTGTAAGAATTTAAGATAATGATTTACAGGTTTTAAACCTATCGCAGGAGAAGTGGATTCATTTATTTTCCAGAGGTATTTGTGCATAAATGAATATAACGAACAAGACCGGAATTAGAACTTTGTTCCCTGATTTTCAATTTCTAGCCTTTATCCATTAAAACACTGGCACATCCAAGTTTACAACATCTAGTCTTCCCAAGCGGCTACTCGCCTAGCTACTAACCAAGATCAACGTTGCTTAACGTCCGTGATCGTATGAGAATCGATGTTTCAATATGATATGACCGTAAACCCAACAGCTCTGTTATACAATAATTAATTCTTATATTCAATGCTCAATTCTTAGATTCAGAAATTGCCTGCAAAAAATCTACATTTGCACTGTCTGAAACTTGTAAGAACACAATCAAAAAGGATTTCTAACTGAATTAGTTATTTTCGTGCTTAGAATATTGTAAACGTGAAAGTAAACTGCATATATAAATCTAAAGTATTTTATTTTATAATTATATTATTTTTATAAATTAATAGTTCAAATTTGTAATTAAATTCTTACTGTCCAGCAGTTATAAAAATACTCTTGTTGCGAATTTTATGAAATCTTGTCATTTTAACACTAAAGAGCTCCCGAGAAGATTCTCTGAAAATGTTAACAGGTCTCTTGCTTGCGTTAAAAAAAAAAGGCAATTTCACATAAAGCAAAATTGGGTGATGATTGTATTTCGAGTTCCTTCCAGTATGAATTGTCAGAGATGCCATAGAAAATCCATGAAAGTGTTCGAGAAATTGCCCAAAAAATAAACTAAGTACCGAAAGTATTTAAATCTTCCGTTTATGATTTCTTAGCCACGAAATATGACCCAGAATTGATGCAAGCCAATCTGAAACTGTGCATAAAAACCACTAAAAAAATCAAATGCCAGTGAGCAAAGATGGTCCTCAAGGTGCAATCTTATCTGCAGAAGGATCTGAACGGACGTAAAACGGTTCAGTCTTGACGGAACTAATTACTACAGCAATTTCTGTATGATCTAAGACGCGAATTACCGGAAAGGGGTTGGTAATGTAAGAATTATGTTCTGTATTTTTTTTTCCAGTAAGATTCGCCTGTACAAGGCCAGGGGGAAAACACGAGTTAGGAGATCAATTTATGCAGACTGGAGAGGAAGATAACGGTTAATCCTAGACTTTAAAAAAATTAAGATTGTAGTGATCAAAGAAATGTCCTCTTGGGAGTCCGATCCACAGAATAGTGGTTCGCGAGGAGAAACTGTTTGAGTGGAACTTACTTCCTACTTCAATGGATCGATTCAGTTTTAGTTGTTTTACCAGCAGGTCATTTAATACTGAAACGGATTTTTCTCATTCAGGACTGTTTCAAAATAACAGAAGTTGTATGGTTCAAAGTCCAAGCTTTATTTTCTATATAAACTGGAGGTATTTTATTTTCTTCAGATATCTTATTTGAACAGTGGGTACATTTTTAAAGAGCATGTTAAGATTTTGTGCTTGGTAACAGTTACTATGTATTTTTGTGCTTCTTACATTCTATCAAGATATGGTTGACGGTGAGAAATTGGTTGCAGTGGACACACTGAGCTGATGTTTCTGACTTAAACATGTGTGAGTGTGTCCAGTTCTTATTCTGTTGAGCACTCATGTCTTGTCTACAGTCAGTCAATAGCTCTATATTCTCCTTTCTTATTGTCGGCTGATGTTCATACAGTTTATTGTTTGAGAACATGTCCCAATTTGCTGGTCATTTCCTTTTGAGGTGTTGTGTAATTTTGTTTTTATAATCTATGCATGGTAGTTTGATTATTTTCATTTTCGTTGCCTCTTTTGCCAGTATTGGCTTCATGATTTCCCTTGATGACAATATGGCTAGGAATGCAGGTCATTATTATTGTTTTGTGTCTTATTAACAGATGACAAGTTTCTAGGATTTCTTGTGTTACTTTTTTAAAATGTTGTTAAACTAGATCAGGAGTTTGAGAATATATACTTCCTATCTTTTGAATTTTCTATAATTTTAAGTGCTATTTTAATGACTTGTAATTCAATCGTATAGATGGATGCATTATTTGGTAGCCTGATTTGCTTATGAATTTGTCTATCTAGGATTTTTTATCCATGTGTAGAAGGATTTATAGTCACGATATTTGTTTTAATTCTCCGTACATGCTTTTGTTGATAGATCAAAAATTAACACACAAAAAGAAACTGAGGTTTGGAGATTATCGATAGAGCTATCTTATTTATTGTAACTACTGTTATGTTATCAAAATCTTTGTTTACTTGTTCTCGTGTTTCATTAATTCGAAGTCCAAGTGAAGAGATGGCCGTTAATTTATTTATATAGAACTGGATATATTGAGGTTCATCTGTTTTTGGTATACTACGTTATTTGGGTTGGATTGTAGTTTTAGTGCATATTGGAGAGATAATTTTGCTATCTCAGAGATATAGGTGGCTTCTATATAGGGATTTTGCATAAGTGAGGTCCGAAAGGCTCCAAGACTTAACCTGATCCCTTAATTTTATCTGTTTTGTAGATTTTTAAGATAGGATTTATGTGTAGCACTGTAAATAAAGCATCTATAGTCTAATTTTGATCTGATGTATGACCTATAAATTCTGAGCATTACTTTTTGGTCGGCACCAAAATTCAGCTTTGATATTACTTTAGAAGATTCGGTCTTTTGGCATTTTTGTTTTCGGTATCAATGTGTGATTTGAAGTTAAGTTTGCTATGATTCCAAGATACTTTATTCGTTGGACTTTGGGAATCAAGTGTTCATTTAATCTTAATTCTAGATCAAGGTGGTAGGTTCGTTTTTTGTAGAAATTTATACAAACAGTTTTGTTTTTGGAAAAACGGAATCCATTTTTATTTGTCCATTTTTCTATCTTGTTTAAACATATTTGCACATACATTTCAAGGGGAGGCATATTTGGTGAGGAGTATGATATTGAGTGATCATCTTCATATAGATTTTTTCAATTCCAGTATTAATGGTTTTAATAATACTATTTATTTTTAGAAAAAATAATATAGCATGGAAGTTTACCTTGAGGTATTCCTGCCTCCTGCTTACCTGATGCTTCTATTTCGTACTTTGAATGTTAGATTTCATAGAAATTTTGCATGAATATAGCCATTATTCCTTTCATTCCCATCTTTATATGTCTTTTAGGATGGCATACTCCCATGTGGTGTCATAGGCTTTTTAAAGATTGAAGAATATTGATACCACATGATGACCTCGAACAAAGCCATTACGAGTAAAAGATTCAAGCCGTACAAGTTGATCATTGATCAGTTTTTCCGGAATACACTTTGGTAACTACATAAGAGATTTGTCAACCATTCTCGCAAACGTTTTGCAAATGCAACTTGTTAATGCAATCATTCAATAATTTGTTGGATTTTAATGGTCTTTCGGGATTTAGAAACGATGACACTCAAGCAACAATTTTGGAAATTTGTTTGAACACCATATTGAAGGGGACAACTCAAGGACGCATGGCTTAGTGAATAAAAACGTTGGTAAGATTCAGTGACTTAACCTAAAGAATTGTGAGTTCAGTACCTGGCTACAGCATTAATGAACAATAACTTGGTTGAGTTAAAGGGAGATAACAATGACATCCAGAAGATGCATAGCTCAGGAAACAAGAACAATATACCCCAGTGATCGAAATAAAGTGTTCGGTTCGAAATTCCAAACACCTGAAGAAGGCCGGAGCATACAACCGCCGAAATGTCGTGAATGTGCCAATAAAGATGATGATATCAGTCCGAACAATGTAAATAATGCAAATACTACCTCATCTCAGAAGTATGGACAAATCCCGTTTGTGTTCATATAATCCTTTCTTTAGATTCCTTGAGGTTTCTCCTATGTATTCTTTGTGGCAATTATTGCATTAGAAACACTATTAACGAGAGAAAACAATTAAAAAAAAAGCAAAAATTAATAAGACAACATAATGTTTGAGATTGCAGTTACATTTTTGAAGATCAAAGTTGACTGAGAAGCAAGAAACCGGGGAAAAAAATTCAACAAGCGTTAGAAGAAACATAGCATAGAACTTACGGTTACATCTAACATTTCAACTGCGAGACCAAGCCATCAATCTAGCATTTATATCTGTTTAATAGTTTTGTTTTTGTTTTTGTTTTTTAATGAAAATTAACATCAGCCATGATGATAAAAGGCAAAAATGATTCGCTATGAAAGTTTACAGATAGAAGTTTCATTTTGAAAGTTATAAAATTGACCAGCCATTTCTTGTCCCAGTTAACAACTGATTGGAAGTGATTTTAAATAGCAGATGTTAGTTTCACTTTGTCGGACCTATCGGACATGCAAGCGATCAAAATACTTCTGTAGTGAGAATTAATTTTCCTTTCTGCTTGCCCTTGGCAACAACTCCTGGTTATCGGAAAAATTCTAAACCAACATGTACTACACTTTGATTTCATTTTTATGACTCCTGTATTTCAACATGCGGGTATGCGTTGTGGTGCAGTGCATATTGACACGGAACGACAAATCGGGATGCCGAGTTCGAATTCCAGTTACATTCCTTGCATTCACTTACGCACAAATACTCTTGGGAAAGGTATTAATCCGTCTCTTCCCTGCAGTTATGGGTTAAATAAGACAGACTGGGTTATATAGCCTTGGTTGGCAACCAGTCTACCGCAGAAAGCAATGGCAACCTACTGCGGGATAATCTTCTTCCCAGTCATGTCTCTTTAAGACATGATCGCCCAAAGCGTGAATCACGTATGGTACTTAACTGACTGCATTTCAACTAAATTTTCTAATAATTCAGTATTATAAATGGAAAAACAATTTAGATTTTAAATTTGATCATCTTGCCATCTGCAAAGCAAAAGGTACTGCACTAGTATTAGATAAAAAGAGAAAGAGGTAATGTTTTGTCTCCCGTATATTCAAATCTAGCAAAGGTTGCTAAGTTTCATTTACATTTAAAATTTGATCATGTTGCCGTCAGCCAAAAGACTGGTACCAAACTCATACAAAACAATTCATGCGTTAATTTCGTTAAATAAAATTAAATTTATTTAACTATGAATAAAGATAATTTAGCTCCTCACAAAATTTTGCCACAAACAGTTTTATTATTATAAAATAAAATTCTCTACAAATTTAAGGGAAAATAACAGTGTGAAGGTCTTTTATTGTTATTTAGAGAATTAAAATATTTCCTTTTATTTTATAGAATTCACATGTGCAATGTGTTTCAGTAGATATATTATTTTGGCTATGCCCGACCTAACTGTCTCTAAATTTCTCATGCCCCCACCCCATCCCAAAAAGTGAAGTCCTATTTACGTAGGGGAAGCCTAAAAGGCCAATATCTTAACGTAAGACTGCATATATGATATAGTATTATCATTTCAGTAAAGAATTAATTTTACAATACGTACCAAAATTCAGTCTGTTGCACTGGAGAATTCTCGATATATATTTATTGCAGAAAACTTGTGTGTGTGTATATATATATATATATATATATATATATATATATATATATATATATATATACTAGCAGTATAGCCCGGGTGTAATGAAAGTTTTAAAACTAATCCATGGTCCTGAAGCTCAGACTCTGTGGACGTTGGCACGTAAGATTAAAAAGTAATAGTTGTTTTCAGTTAAAGCGAAACCGTAGACTGAAAGAAAAATGAATGGATGTAAGTCAAATTTTGATTTCCTTGTATCGATATCAAGTTTTTTTTCGTCGTAAACTGAATTTTGAAGGCTAAATAAGTCCTCTGAGTAAATGGTATCATGGCTGAAACTAAGAACTACAATTATACCTTCTTAGAGCCAAAAACTAAAATAAAAGGGCTGAAAGAAATACATACATACAGGCAGATAAACAGACACACACACACACACACACTCATCTTGCCTTATATATAATATCGATTTTCTGTACTATTGTAAGAACTGCAACGTTGAAACTTCTGAATATCGTTTATTATGTCTTTGTCTATGAGTGCATCAAATTTGATTAAAATCGGACCACTCCTTCTATAACCCGATTTTTTTCGATTATCGATTTTCGATATTTATCGGGGGTACCTCGACACAAAACCTAGCTAAGAACACTCGTAGACGCTTATAGTACAACTGTGTAATTTTTTAAGAAAATCGGTTCAGCCGTTTCGAAGTCTATTGCTAAAGGACTCACATACAAAGTTCCATTTATAAATAAGTTTATATATATATATATATATATATATATATATATATTCAAATAAAACTACGTGTCGTATGATCATTTTTGTATGTTCGCTTTGTCAGCGACCTTTTATTATGGAAAAATTCAAATAGTTCACTTAAAAAGAAAAAGGGAAAAAACATACCTGGAAAACTAACCATAGTGAAATTCGAACGTTTTAACCACTCAGCTACACACCCATTTATTTATATCCATATATAGCAACTGGGACAAAGGAAAACAGCGGGAAAACTTAATGAGATTGTGTACACAAATAGCAGAGCAGAAAACGGGAGGGATAGTCTAAAAAGGCAAACATTGCTAAGTGCCACAAAGCGTAAGAAGTTGTGGAGAGCCATTATAACCCAAAACATGAAGTGACAACGCATAAAAGATAGTGACATTTGTGGTACTATAAATGTCATGGTATACGATGTAATTTAGAGGAAAAATAGGCAGGATGACAAGGATGAAAAATGTCATAAACTTAGCAACTGATAATTAGTACGACAGGTTAGAATATAGGTTTATTGGCAGAACTTTCCGATTTAATAAATCTCTTAGTCGCAATGGTTGGCTGGCTATTCCGCATTTCAAGCTATAAAATAAAATAAGGGAATTTGGTAGTTTTTTAATCGTTGAAGTTTTCATTTCAGTTATTTGAAAGAAAAACAAAGAATATATATTTAATAGCTTAAAACAGAAACACAAATGTTAGATGTTGTGTTCAGACTAAAAAAAAATTATTTTTTTATATGCTAGTTATAAAAATATTTTTTTTTTTTTTTTCATCATATCAGTCAAAGTGCCATACGTGACACACGCTTTGGGCGATCATGTCGCTTTCGAGACATGACTGACTGGATAGAAGATTATCCTGCGGTAGATTGGTTGCCATCCATAGAACCCAATCTGTCCTATTATTTAACCCATAATTGGAGGGATGAGACGGATTAATACCTTTCCCAATGGTATTTGTGCGTAAGTGAATGCAAGGAACTCAACTGGAATTCAAACTCGGGATCCCGATTTGTCGTTCCGAGTCGATATCCTTCATAATGCATCTTAGTCGTTCCTTTTTCTATCTAGTAAACCAAGAATTTGTCCCGAAGAACTTAGGTAGTCGCGACACATAAGCTATTCGCACACATTCGCGAAAGAAGACAGTGACGTATACAGTGGAGAAGGTATAGTTGACGAAGTAAAAAAAACAAAATTCTGTAAAAAAAAAAACAAAAAAAAACCGAGACTGCAATAGAAGTGTAGATGGTTTATGGGAAGAGGTGTTTTTGTTTCGAGGTGAAGAAGACAATGGCTGCTACTGTAGCACTCAAAATCAAGGTATCTGAAACGTATTTTTTCTTCAAGAGCAGAAGGAACGCTTTAAAAAAATAAACATTTGAACATGTGTGTTTAGGTTTAGAGAAATGCAGTGGAAATTCTTAGGGGGTGGCAGAAGGGGTTAAGCCCCCTTGAAATTTGGTTACCCCCACACTTTTGTAAGCTTCAAACAGCTTTAGAGTGAAAAAGAGGACAAGAATAGATTAGAACTCCATTATCATGAATGAAAAGTTATTCCGTTTAATTTAGTGAAGTAACATATACCCAAACCCATTCTTAAGTTGTGTATACGATAGTGATGTAGTATGAAGATGCTGCTGGATTTCCCTACCCTGAAAAATCTCGGCCCCTAAATTCCCCTCACTGACTTTCAGAGTTCCACAATCGCCACTGGGGAATAGTGCTCTTTCATTTTTTTTTTTTTGTCACTCCGTTCAAAAACAGTAGAAATATCTCAACATAAAAAATCTATAACAAAACGCCTGTCGGATTCAGGAAAAGAAACTAATTGTATAAAAATGCAAAAGATAGCAGAAGCCATAAAACTGGGGAATGAGAAATAACGTCTTATCTTCCCAAAACATTAACTCGAAGACTTCACTGATCCAACCATTTTTTTGTGCTTTCACTAAGACTTCAACAGAATATCACTCTCGACAAAATGTCTACTCCCCATATTTATAATTCGACTCAGGATGAGAATAGAAAAGGATTCGTATTTACGATCTAAAAATTTTCTTATATGAAAAAAATATTTACAGCGAATATTTATCCATGAAAAGCATTATTATCTGTGCCTTCCCAAGATCAAATATGGCAGAAAAAGCAAGTTGGCGGCGGGAACCTTTTTTTTTTTTCTTTTTTTGTGAATAAAGACGAAACATTCTTACACTACAAGAAAACTAAACTTATTCATCTATCAGCAAAAAGAAAATTAAAAACTGTAACATTTTTCTGTGCTGCGGCCCTTCAGGACATGAACGATCATGACTTTCCAAAATTTTCTTGAGGCCCTTAGTTTTTCTCCCTTTGTTAAAGCTCCTTCTTCCCGTTCCGCCATCCATTCACTCAAGCACGCTGTCTTCTCCTGTCTCTTACTGACTCTAAGTATAAACGTTCTTTTGTTATTTTTAATTTATCTTTAAAGCTTCCTCACTGTCCACGGCATTCTCAGTATGCTTCTGTAGAACCAAATTTGTTACCTCCAGTGTTCTCATCTGTGGGGAGATTGTCCCGCATCCAGGAACTTAAAAGAAGATAAATGGCTGCCAAAAATCGTTTGAATCTAATTAAAGAAAAGAAACAAAACTTTAAAATTATTATTCGTCTCCGCATGAGCATTTCGATATGGTGTAATAGTTAACAAGCTTGTCTTGATGGATCAATTACGACCAATTAAGGAGTTCAATTCTTACTAGGCTAAACTTTCGGCCTTGTGCCACATATAGGGTACGCTTGCTAAAGAAAAAATTACCCCTAGTTCGAGCCGATAATGGTAGTCTTATTAAGTTTGATTGCCCAAGGGCTGAGGTCAGAAACTTGGTGTGGATGTATGTGTTCTACAAGAAACCAGTTTTTATGTCAGCAATCATGATGATATACTGACGTAGAGACTTGACAATTATGTATCATGATGGGCATTGGCGGGGTGTTTCTTGGCTGGTGAGCCGTTTGTTGAAGGTGTGCCGTTTCTTTTCGCGGATCTAACGGGCAGACTTTGTTTTAGATATTACCATGATAGATAAAGCATTTCGTTTCATTGGGATTTATTTATCCAATGAGCGGCCCGGCTTTTTTGCGCGGTTCGATTTGTTTCTGATGATATCGCGTCGAATAGATCTAGTAGATAACATACATTGTATTCTTTAGTTTAATATCCAATAAACATGTTGTTAGAATAATCAATAGCATTGTTAATTTCATTGAAAGTATCCTTGATTCCCGGTGTTGTTCAGACGTAGACAAAACTTACCACGGCCGCAATCGAGAATTGCTCTTTTCTAATCTATGGTACACAATGTATACTTTGGCCTACCACTAGATAATATCACCGTCAACCCCAATATAATGAAATTTTGGGAAACACAAATCAACTCTACCTGGACGACATACCAATCCCAACCAAGGAAGAAAAAAAAGAGCCAGTTGACCCGTACGGTCGGTTTTACTCCATAAAACTACCGGGGATAGCGACTAAGAAGGAGATACGCTATTAGAAACCTTCCTGTACAAGGTAAGAGTGAGCTTGATCTTAAACGCTACCCCCTTACTTGGTGTTTTCAGTCCGACAACGCGTGTTGACAACCAGGATCACAACTCATGCTGACGTCTAGGCGTACTACTCGTGCTGGCGTCGTTTCCTTCCTTTGTAGCAAACAAGACTGACAGAAATAACTTCTATTTGAAGAAATGATTTCTGCAGCAGACTGAGACTGTTGTAGAAGATTGAAGAGTTTATAGCAAGGACCTCCTCTGCTTTTTATGTCGCGGTCAAAAGGCTGTTTCTGTGATTATTAACTGTAGATAACACTAGATATTTTTTCAGATAAACTGAGGCCAAAGAACGCCATAGAAGCCCTTATAATTTCATTATCAGGGTAAATTTTTGTTTTAGGTACCGACGGCTTTTCCCGTCTTCAAATTTATCCAAAATAGCATTATTTCTGTGCTGAACTCAAATCAACAATTAGTTATTGAAGAAACTTACCTTTTTTGCTTTTAAAGTCCATAAAGAAAACGAACTATATCTTGCACTTTGTCTCTCCCGTAACTCTCACGAAGTCATGTAATTAACTGCAGAATGACGTTCTACGTAGGCAGCAATTTTGATCGAATTTCGTCCTTTACTGAAACTTCCGGCGATGTACTTCCTGTGCTGAGAGCAATAAGCGTAGAAATACAATAGCGCATTATTTTAATTTCGGAGGTACATCGTCGGAAGTATCAGTAAATGAAGAAAAGTCAACAAAAAATCGTTCTCATATGCAGTACGCCATTCTGCAGTTAATTACATGACTTCGTGAGAGTTACGGGAGAGAAAAAGTGCAAGATATAGTTCGTTTTTTTTATGGACATTTAGATAAAAAAAGGAAAGTTTCTTCAATAACTAACACTTGATTTGAGTTGAACATATACATTTGCACAGAGATAATGCTATTTTGGATAAATTTGAAGGGGAAAAGCGACGGGATTTAAAAGGAAAATTTACCATTATCAGCACTAGATCTGAGAAAGAGTGACCCCCAAAGAGAATATGCATAGAATGGCTTTCTGAGATCTATAAGTTATGAGCCATTGTAATTACTTGTTAGTATCTCAAGTTATTTGCGCCGTTTTTAACGCTATTCTAAAATGTCATTGGCATTGCTGCCAGCATATATTTCTTTGCCTTAAGAATGCCTTTACTACAATTCAATATGTTTTAGTATGCTGCAAGTACAAGATGCTTGTTATAGTCAATGGCCATCAATCACGATGTTTGATACACATATATTAACAACGTACTAAAAAAAACGTCACTAAAGCCAGTATTCGAACGTTGAAAAAATACAATAAAAATTAAATATTTCGATTGAATTTAATAAAACTTTATATACATACAAATTTCCCCGACAGTTAAAACTAGGATAAGTTATGCTCCAATAGGAAAATATTCTATGAGAATAAAATCCTGTATAATAATACCCTCAAAAAAATGGGGTTAAACAGGAATTATTTTATTAAAAAATAACCCAATGAAACTGGTATTAATAAGTCTAAAAATAGAAAAAAAATGGTATGGTTCAACCCCCTTTTTGCCAATTATCTAACATTGATATCGTCTGAAATCGATCGATAAACATTTTAGTGTTCTTCTTCTGTGTGCCCTGTCCCTTCAGGACGTAGATGATCATGGCTTTCCACGTTTCCCTATCCCTGGTGGCTCTGAGCATGCTTTCTCCTATTACACCGTGCAATCCTCGTTCCGTCATCCACCTGATTAGGTCCTTCAAATATGTTATCCGTTGCTTTCCCTTGTCTCTTTTTCCCTCTATCTGGCCTGTTAGTATCAGATTCTCCAAGCCCTCATTCCTCATTGCGTGTCCCAGGAACTTCAGCTGTCTCTTCCTGATGCTCAGTATTAATTTCCTTTTAGTTTCCATAATTTCCAAGACCTCATCATTGCTCACATGCTCGATCCATGATATTCTCAGCATCCTTCTGTAGAAACACATTTCAGTTGCTTCACGTTTTTCCTTCAACTTTGATTATATTGTCCAGTATTCACTGCCATATTGAAGGACGGACAGCACGTAGCAATTCAGTACTCTCTTCCTAGTTTCTAGCGAAATTGTCCGGTTTCTTAATACCTTACTCAACTTCTGGAATGCTTCCTTCGCCATGCCAATTCGCCTTCGGATCTCTGTGTCGTACTTTCCGTCTTCTGTTATAACACTTCCCAGATATTTAAATTTTTGTACCTGCTTGATTCTGGTATTCCTGACCTGTATTTGGTATTTTGGGCTGCCCTTTTTACTGATGACCATGCATTCGGTTT